>PVHX01004379.1:0-126724 GCA_004024805.1 Geosciurus inauris
ATCTGCTTATAATTTTGTGCAAAGTTAGAAAAATTATGATTGTAATAATTTTTTTTTCTATTTGCCTCAACAAATATTTTCAGTGAATAGTGTGTACAGCTTCTGAAAATTTGTTTTTTTTTCTGTTATGTTTGATAACATGTATTTAAATGCAACTTTTGAGAAAAATAAATAAAAATAAAAATTAAAAAAAAAAAAAGAAATAGACCATATCTAATATCAAGAGGAAAGGGCTCCATGTAGCACTTCTGGGTCAGCTGTACCTAATTTAGTTGCTCCCACTAGAGATATTTCTGCAGGCATTTTTGGATAATGAGTAGTATTTTGATTCCTCATAAACATTTCACCTGTCAGAGCGAACCAATAATCATATTTGAAAACAACACTGATCACACTTTTCAACAGCAGGCTGCCATTATGGACTTTCCTGCCCTTTTTGTGTATATGCAAATCTTCTTGAAGTGTTAGTCGTGCTCTGATTTCTGCTAAATACCTGGTTTCATAAACTCCGCCAGCTGACACTGCATTTGAGAAAAGACGCAGGCTCATTTGCTTGTGTGTCTACTATTCGTAACATAGAGTATCATTACTCACAACACACTAGACCAATGGAACAGGTTGTAAAAGGCTCACTCCAACCTCTGAAAGACATCTCCAGCTTCACTGAAACTAGAGAGGCAGCACACTCCCTGCAGGTGCAACTTGCCTGCTGTTTCCACATTGTTTAAATGTTCTGCGTGAGATATTTCCTCAGCAGGTTCTTAGCATCATGGAAGTGAAGGTGGTAAATCAAAATGAGTATTAGACCTACAATTCTCAAACTTTCACATGCATACAAATCACCTGAATATCTTATTAAGATGCAGATTCTAATTTGATAGGTTTGGGGTTGGGCTCGATACTCCACATTTTCAAGAAGCCACAGAAGAAGCTGATCTTGCTCAACTAAGGACCAAATTTCAAGTGGGGAGGTACTAAGGATGAATTCTGGTACAAGTAAAGAAAGGTTTGAGGGCATAAATAGGATTTAAAGTAAAAAAATTTAGGGAGTCACTTGGCTAAACTTACAATGATTTTTTTTTTTTTTTTTTTTGGTACTGGGGATTGAACTCAGGGATACTTGACCACTGAGCCACATCCCCAGCCCTATTTTGTGTTTTATGTAGAGACGGTCTCACTGAGTTGCTTAGCGCCTCGCCATTGCTGAGGCTGGCTTGTTCGCGATTCTCCTGTCTCAGCCTCCCTAAGTGCTGGGATTACAGGCTTGAGCCACCACGCCCAGCTGCAATGATTTTTTTTTTTTTTTTTTAATGCAGGATTGTTATGGTTTGGATCTGGAATGTCCCTGAAGGCTCATGTGTTGATGGCTTGAACCCTGATGCAGCAATGTTCACAGGTGGGGCTTTAAGGAAGTGATCAGACCATGAGGGATCTAGCCTCATTATTAGCTCTCCAAGAGCATTTATAGTACATGAGGTTTTGCATATTTATTAGATGATGGAACCCTTCTTTGCAGAGCACTTGACAGATCTAGTGCCCCTCCAATAGAGTGAAGGGAACATGGAGTTGTTTTCCCAGACTGAAGTCCTGTTATTCCCAAGGGAGCACTCTAAATGGTTTGATTATCTTTAAAACAAAAGGAAGTAGGGGCTGGGGTGGAGCTCAGCAGTATCACTTCCTTAGCATGCACAAAACCCTGGTTGGAACGCTTCCACCACACACACACACACACAACTACAACAATAACCACCGAAAACTTAGGCTTTGTACTCCTTTTTTTTCTTTTGTCTTTCTGAAATGGTAGGTTCCACAAACTTTCAGAGAAGGCCGAGTCTGTGCACTACTTTTGGCAATGTAGTGCCTAAGAAAGGTGGACATGCGCGGGCAGAAAATCTTGTAACATGTAAACTGTGCAAGCAAATTCATTACACCCATGAGCCTTAGAAATAATTACAAGGTTCTGATTCATTTTCTCTGTATGATAACAAGGCTGTTCATTCTTCTTACCAGCCTAACTGGGAAAGCTGATGCCAGTGTCTTATTTCTCTGAGTTTCATACTTCCCTCTTTATGTCTCTTGCTAGCAACAGTAATATTTGTCTGACAGCTGAGTTTTTAAATTTCTTTCCAGACTGTCAAACCGGTCTATTCCATCAGGGTATTGAAAACAAAAACAGACTTTAAAACTAGGTATTTCCAGGAAGCATAAGACATTCTGAGCAGCAATGGTAAATTTCTCATTCCAGTTTGGATCTTTTGGTTACTCTCACGGACACACTCGGAATTTTTCAAGTCAGGCCTTCCTTCATGTTCTGGCATTCTGGCTGAGCTATTTAGATAGACTGTTCTGCTGAACACACCTAAACCTTTCAAAATTCTATTTATTGAAAAATATAATATTAAGAAAATGCCACTATAGCTATTCAGTAGGCTCTTGTTACTTTTATATTTAATATTTATGGTTTCAAAGAATCCTGAATAAGCCCAGTGGTTCACAGTACATTTAAAAATTACAAATTTGAGGCTTGTCCTCTGCAAACATTTTCAGGTTGTTAAGAAGAGTGAAAACAGCTCACAGACCTCCCAGCATGTCCCTTCTCTATGTGGCTTCTCTCATCTTCATTACAATCTTTACAGGAGGAATTAAGACCCATATTTTACAGGTAAAGGAACATGAGACTTTCTCTCATAAAAGTGTACAACAGGTCTCTGTTGGACGCATGCTTACAACTGTCAAGAACCAGCTTTACTTATCAGAATTGCTACTGTGACCTTACTTAGTAATGGAACTTTGACAGTCACATTTCTAATATGTGAATTCCTTTGATAATTTCAAATACAAACTATTGCTCCTAAACATATTTGAGGCCTACAACTCAAGGACTATAAAAACCCTATCACAACATGAAGACAACTAAGATGGATACCTTAATATTTTCAAGCTTTTTATGTAGATTGAATACAAGTTACAAGTAAACTATGCATTTCCTACTATTGCTTCCATGTAAAATCAAAATAATGATTTTATTATGTCCAGAAATTTTTGGACATCTTTCATTGCTCAAGCACTGTCATAGGCCTGTGACTAAAGACAAATTTCTGAAAATATAAGCAAGCATACTCAATAAAAAGACCACTCTTAAATATGCATGTCACATAAAAATATTATTAAAGTTGTTAAGCACTGTATGAAGTTCAAAGAGTTCCATCTTATACACCAAAGACAGCTTAACTTTGATTTTTAAAAGATCAAGTGATATTATAATTTAACATCTTTAATATTTCCACATGATCAGGGATGCTTACATAATCATTAGCTGCAATAATGATGTGAAAATTACATTAATGAGTTTTGGTGAAGCCTACAAACAGTATTTTATACAGACTGAACTTAAAAATGGTTCCTTGGGCCTCTAAGAAATCTCAGTGGTTACCCTTCTGGGGGAGCAGAGGGATTGAAGAAAGGGTACCATTTCATCCAGAAGGCCCAGCCTCTCTCTAAGATGGTTGGGTGATAATAAACAAAATGATCAGTGTGTATGAGCCAATCCAGGCCTCTGGGGTATTCAGTAATTGTATGAAAATTAGAATATAATTAGATAAAAAATTCATAGGCTGAAGCAGTTGTCCTCTTATAAAAATGTAAATATCTTGAGTTTTATTTAGTTTAACATGAGTTTTCAAAGCCCAAATGATCACCTTTGAAAAATAAAAGCAAGATAGAAGAAATTCATACTAAATAAATGTTTTGGGAAGGTAATCCATTAGTACATAAATGATCATTATTCACAGCAAATTTCAATAAAATAAGAATTCATATGTAATTGTTGCTTTGGTGTGAATGTGCCCCCCCAAGACTTTATGTAATGTAAACTTAATACTCTAATACAGATGTTAATGGTATTTTGGTAGGACTTTTGGGATGTAATCAGAATTAGCCTCATGATGGCATTAGGGTTTTGTAAGAAGAGAAAAGGAGACCTGTGTTGGCACAGATTTGCTCTATCTCACCATGTGATACCTTACACCAGGTTAGGATGCAGAAAAGAATACTCAGACCCAATGCTGAGTAGATGCTGGCTTCATGCTGCCCAGCTTCTAAAACACTGAGCCAAAAATTTGTATTCTTTATAAATCACCTGCCTTCGGGAATTTTGTTATAGCAACAAAAGCTTGACTGAGACGATTGTGTATTCATTTCTGAGGCCTATATAGAAAAAAAATGCACATTCTAAAGATATTAAAGTATAAATACACAACATGTAGTGATTTAGTTTGGAGGTAGCCTAAAGGTTGGACCAGGCACCAGGCCCTAGTGCAGTTTGCACATAGTCAGGAAAGCAGAGATGCTTAGAGGAACAAGGAATCATGGTGCCATGAAATCTGAGCTCATTACATCTTACAAAACCATGAGAGCTGGTAAAGATGGTTGTTCTAGCATCTACTGCTGGGGTTCAATTACAGGTTAGGGTCATCAGATGAGAATGAATGCTGGACACAAAGTGGGAGAGAAGGAGAACAAGCTGGATCCTAAGTCTGATTGTCACTATATTCAACCTTACCAATTCAGTTGGCATGCAGAGAATACTTCCCACAAGCTAGTTCTTGAATGTTGACAAGCTCAAGGAAGAGTTCTAGAAAAAGCTAGAAGACCATAGAAGCTATCGTGAACCTTCAGGTAAACCCAGATCAGCAGCCCCCTGTACCTAGTGCTTGACAGTGGCCTGATTATCTTAGACACAGGTCTATGGCCCCACTCAGTTTGCATTAGGACATCTTGCTAGACTGCATTACTATTTGTGAATAGAAGATGGGCTTCTAGAATTTGACAAAATGGATTTTTCTCCCTTAAGATTTTCTGTTCAGACATTCTGTCTCCTTACAAAGTATATAGGACTCCATTGAGAATAGAAAATAGGAAGTAAATAGCAAATCAATCAGAAAATAGAATTAGCCTGTATATGATTTCATGGGATCTTTTATTATGACTTCTTGCTTTGAATTATATCCATTTGTTTACCTCCAGGGTGGGATCCTCTAAAAGAGAAAATATGTAGCCTTAGTACAAATGCAATAATACATTAATAATGAATTAATGACACAATTTTTAAATGGAAATAAAAAGTAAATGAACCACAGGGGACAATGGAGTCCTAAGGCTAAAATCATATAGTTGTATAGTGTGTAATGAAGAGTCATTCAATGGTGGAGCACATATATGCCAGTGGTCCCATAAAGTTATACTGGAGCAGAAAAATGCCTGTCACCCAGTAACACTCTTGCTGTTACAACATCACATCATAACACATTTCCTACATGTTTGTGGCGATGCTGGTGTAAAACCTACTGCACTTCCAGTCATATGAAAGTACAGCACATACAACTATCCAGTACATAATACTTGATATTACACAACTATGTTTCTGGGTTCTGCTTTCTGATATACTTTCCACCATTATTTCATAAAAAAGTTTACTGTAATACATACAGTACCCTGTGTTCCACTGGAAGCTACCTCATACATCTGTTGTTTCCATGTCTCTTGATCACATCAAGAGGCCACATGGAGTGACTGACTTGTACCAGCTTGGTTTGTATAATGCACTCTATGATGCTCACCACATTCTACAATGAAATTTCTTAATGATGCATTTCTCACAATATATCCCCATCATTAAGCAGTGTCTGTATCTATATCCATATTTCTCTATCAACACATTCTGAACCTTTCCACTATGAGAGACATCATCAAGGAACATTTCCTTTGAGTCCTATGTTTAGCGTCATTCATGTTTTCTTGGCATTTGCAACCATATCCTCTCTTATTGGCTAAATAATTTTCAGTCAGGCTATCTCCAACTGGTTTCCTAAACCCACTATGTTTAGGTCCAGCTCTGTTTGCATCATTCCCCTGATAGTGTCTGTACACTTAGCCCTCAGATTTCAAAACTTGGCTAAATGCTTCCATTTCTGTGCGAGTCATTACTAACCATGTTAATTCCTGTGCTCTATCTCCTTCACACATCTTCTAGAATATCTATGGGGCCTGTTCTAAGCCCTCTACAAACTATGCTCCCTTGTAAACTTATTTCACCTGTTTTCGGGGAATATACCTTGCCATCAAAAGAGACTCTAAGTTGCTTAAGATTAGTGAACATACCTTTACACTCTCCATAATTTGTGTGGCCAAGTCTCATGGATTTTCTAGTAGAGGCTTTAGAATTTTGTTTTATCTAGGAAAGACAACTTTATCATCTATAACTAAATCTAATTTAACATATTTTCATCTAAATTACTTTCTATGAATAAATTCTTATTCTTATTTTTGCTTCTGAATTAAGCATGTATGTAAATTGTTTTAAAATTGGGTCTGAGAAAATATAAATAAATGCATACTGTCATGATTTAGATATAAGATGTCCCCCAAAAGCTCATATGTGAGACAAACCAAGGTTTAGAGGCTTAGTGATTGGATTATGAGGGCACTGACCTAATCTCTGTGTTAATCCCAATAGAGATTAACTGAGTGGTAACTGCAGGCAGGTAGGGTGTGGCTAGAGGAGGTAGGTCAATGGTGTGCCTTTGGGGTTTACATTTTGTGTGTGAGGAGCTCTCTCCCTCTCTCTCTCTCACACACTCTCTGCTTCCTGGTGCCACGTTCCCAGCTGCCTTCTTCCACCCACTGTTCTACCATGAGTTTCTGCCTCACCCTGAGGTATAGAGCTAGCTTGCCTATGCACTGAGACTGCTAAAACAGTGAACCCCAAAATAAAAATTTCCACCTCTAAAATTGTTCGATTCAGGACTTTGGGTCACAGGAACAAAAAGCTGAGTAAAATACACACAAAACACAGAAAATATCTCTTGTCAGACCATATGTTCTCATGATTATGACTCTAAAAATACCACCCAAGTACTCACTATACCTTCAATTTAGAAGTGGATAAACATACATGAGACAGTGGAATTTGAAACACATCATACTTGTACATTTGGAGACTTCCAAGCTTATAGTTTATTCTTAGTGTATTCTACAGGGAAGGGACTAAGAGAGAAAGAGCAAGTTTCAGAAAAATGAAATGAAGTTATAAATATCAGTGAGGCAGGGTACAAAGCTGGCATTAGAGCCTGGAGTAACTTCTATGATTATAATATGCAATGTCTCTATTGTACCCCCGTTACCCTGAGAAATTTACCTAAGCCCAATAATAAACCAACAGGAAAACTTAACCAAATTATTGATGTCCTGATTCTCTCCTTTCTCTTGCCAAAAGCCCTTGATAGCTTTCTAACCCATATTGAGGGTGGTATCTCATTACATAAGCACCTTCTATTGCAGTATAGGATATACTGCTGTTGCCCCCTACCATATTGATCATCTAGGAAGACACTTGACCCTGACCTTAGGCAGACAATTTCCTTACATGCTGGTATTTTCCACTTTAGCCTGTCATATGGCCCCCAAAGGTATTAAGACCCAATAGCCCATATAATTGGTTCATTCATCAATGTGTCTTTTATTGATCTTCCTAATTTCTCTCCTTCATTCTCACCACACATTATGGTTCCTGGGATGACTTCCAAATATATTACTTGTACATAAGTCCTTCTCTGAGTTGACTTTCAGAGGACTCCAAATTAAGACATATGATAAAGGACTAAATGTAATAAAATACTCTATCAACAGTATTTTACAGTTCTAACTTTTATGACATTTCCTTGTTTTCAAAATTTGTAATGACAAATTTTTAACTACTGGCCTCAAGGATTAACCCAGAAATCTGTTCATTTCCTTCCCTTCCCTTTGCCACAGAGAATTAAAGCAGTTCCTTGAATTCAACAGGAGATGCTTTACGAATCTCAAGCATATCTACCATGTAAGGACATATGTGTTTCATGAATGAAGGAATCAGCAGATCAATCAATGAGTTATATTTTGTTCACATTTGAAAAGAGTTTAAGTCAGCAGTTCAAGTACTATTACAACTCACTCCTGTTGAAGCAAATACTCTTCTGTGGATAAAATTAATACATTGCTAATATTCACCAGCCTATGATAAAAATAGAGAATTCTCAGTGATTCTGAATGGGTGATTAATTAGCAAGTGAAAATTGCTCCAGGATGATGCCTCCCCAACTTTCAGGAGCATGCCACTTACCCAGAGATCTTGTTAAAATGCATAATCTGCAGCAGAAGGTCTGGGTGCAAGCCAAGATTCTACATTACTAATAAACCCCCAGATGATGAGGATGCTACTGGTGCAAGACCACACTTCAGGAGGTAAAGCTGTGAACATATGCTGTCCCCTAAGGCAGCCAGTAGCCTCATGTAAAATTAGAAATTCAGGTCCTCAGTAACGCTTGTCACGTTTCCAGTGCTCAAGAGCCACATGTGGTTAGTGGTTACCATACTGGACAACACAGATTGAGCATTGCTAAGCAAGGCAGAAATTTTCATTGGATAGAAAATTAAATACTGTAGAAATGTTTTCAGAGAATATTTTCTTCTCTTTGATTTCTGATTATTTTCCATCCTGCTTTCCCCATCGTTCACACTTTTCCAACAATCCACATTGTTTACTTTTTTTTTTTTTTTAGTTGTCAGTGGACTTTGTTTACATGCCATGCTGAGAATCAAACTCAGTGCCCCACACATGCTAGGCAAGTGCTCTACCACTGAGCTACAACCTCAGTCCCTCCACACTATGTTTAAGAGGATTTTTCTTTTTTCTGACACTTTCATACAGAATTCTGAAATGGGAAGGGGAAAGTGCTATAAGCCATCTTGGGATATATTTCTTCTAATATAGATGGTTGAAACTCTATGGGTTATCAAAACAATGTGCCTTTCATATCCATTCTTGTTTCTATTTATTTTGGTAAATTATGAATATTCATTCATAGATGGTTTAGGGAAATTACACTAAATTTGAGATAGGTTAAATACTATTTCTTAATATACTAACTATAGTAAATAATCATTCTTGATTTTATTGGCCAAATAAAAATATGTATATTCCACTTAATATCAAGCTTGAGAAAACAAGGCTATTCTAATGCAAAACATATTTTAGTCCTAATAGTACTCTTTCAATTCAACTTTCCATAAAAATTATATTTTTATTAATACATATAGTCATTTGTCTTTCCAATAGTTTAAAATACCTTGGAAATGTAATGCCTATTTCCATCTCAATTATTTATCTGTTAGACTCTCAGGAAATATGAACTAGTAATAGGATACCCGGCCTTCTGGGAAATAAAGGTACACCCAAAGTTCAAATGCAGTGCAATTCGTATAATTAAATATATATCTCTTATAATTAAATAGAATTCTGTTTAGAAAACTACATTTGGTGACAGAATATAGCATAGGAAACCCTTGTGTGGAAGTACCTTAGTTAGCTTTGTGTCACTGTGAGAAGTAGCTGAGAAATACAACTTAAAGGAGGAAATTTTTAATTTTGGCTCATGGTTTCAGAGGTTTTAGTCCATGGATGGCTGGGTCCATTGCTTTGGTCCTTAGCCAAGGCAGACATTTATGGTAGAAGGGCACAGTGGAAGAAGGTTATTTACCTCATGGTGGCTGAAAAGCAGAGTGAGTGGGGCATCCAGAGAAGAGCCAGGGATAAAAAATAACCTTCCAGGAAATATCCTAGAATTCCAACCATGCCCTGCCACCTACCCTTCCTACCACCTTCCAAGAGTTCATTCAGCTATCAATGGATTGATTCCCCTGTTCAGATGAGAACTCTCATGATCCAATCACTTTCCCAAAACTATATCTCTGTTATTGCACTAGGGACAAGGCCTACAACAAATGAGACCATGAGGGACAATCCAGACACAAACCACAACAGGAAGACACCAGGAATTGCATCAGTTCATTCATTCCAGTTCTTAAGTTTTTAATCTAATTCCAGTCAGGGATAGTTGTAAAAATAGAAGGTTCAAAATGCATTAGATTGCTTCTGAAACTATAAATATAGAAGGATCTAGAATTGAGCCGTCTATCAGGTGTTCTTTGTCTTTGTTAAATAGAAGTAATGGAAGCCTTCTGATATTAGTCCTTTTGTATTTAGCTAGAGTATTTGAAAGGGTCTCTGAAAAGTAGCAATTGGTGATTGAGTCAACTTTAAGATCTGTAACCAAGTCAACCCTTGGCCAATTTTGAATGTTTGATAAATTTTGTGCATACTACCTACCAAAACTGCTGCTGGAATCAGATCCTCAGAGTGTAAAATGTCTTTACTTACTGCCATTGATAACTTGAAAAAGAAAAATCCGGACCATTCCCTGTTGTATGTTCATGCTGTTAAGTACAACTTTTAATGATTAAAATAAACCTGGAAGACCCTCCACGTAATGACAGTTTGTTATGGCAGCACACCCTCTTTTTCAATGAGAGGAAATGAAGTAACTGTAGATAAATTTAAACAACAATAGGGCAAGGCAAGGGAAAAAGGGGGAAAATGGATGATTCTAGTATTTACAGGATTTAAACATAAGTGAAATTAAAATAAAATAATAATTATGTCAATTATTTTAGAAGGCAAATTCATACCTATATATTAAAAATAAAGTTTTTCTAGAATATTCTATGGAAGTATCCTTGAAAACAAAATAAACTTTATATGTTCGTGTAATTGTCTACAGAATCTGGTCAAAGTCTTTAGCAAACAAAATAAATATCAGAGTTGAAATTCCTCAATTTGATCTAATTCACTGAGTAAATTACCTTCTAAGATGTATATTATTATTATTTTTGTCACAGGAGATTTATCACTCTAGAAATTTTAGAAAACACCAAAATGTATAAATGTAAAAAATACTGTTAAATTTCAATTATGTCAAAAACTCTCAAATACAGGAACTGTGAGCATGCTTTTTCTTCCATGTTATTTTTTTTTTGCAAAGTACATATAAATATGCATGCATGTGACCAAATCTTATTACACAGATTATTTTGGGTTAAGTATAAACAAAGAGTTTTGTGTTATAGTTTTGCATTTTGATGTCCAATTGTACAGCTAGGTGGACATCTGGATACATACAGACAGCAGTTATAATCTTTGTAACCCCATAATATTTATGAATCACTTTCACATGTGTTACCTCACGAATCTTCATGATAACCACGGAAAACATGTCGTGTATCATCTCTGCTTAACAGTTGAGGAAACACAAGAAGGTTAAATAACAGGACTGTGTTCTCTATTAGACTATCATGTCCTTTATAAGTCAGAGCTTTGCTATTTACTCATTGCTGACCTACTTCTTCTACTGTAGAATTTGATGACGTATTAGATAGTTAATGAATGTAGACCTCCCATGTCAGTTAGAGGAGAAAAAAATAGAGTTTTCTTTTATAGTAGATGAGATGAAGCCTCAACTCTACACTCTCTCACTCTGGAACCCCACTGTGGGGTAAGTAGGTGGTGTGTACTTCACTGCCCCACTGATTCTGGGTTTGGCCAGGTGACTGGTTTGGCTAACAGAATGTGACTGAAGTAGAGCCATGATGGCACATGCCTATAAACCCAGCAGCTTGGGAGGCTGGAGCAGGAAGATCACGAGTTCAAAGCCAACCAGAAAAACTTAACAAGACTTTGTCTCAACATAAAGTATATATTTAAAGGGGGGCAGGTACTGGGGATATAGTTCAGTGGTAAGTGCCCTTGGGGTTCCATCTCCAGTACCAAAAAAAAAAAAAAAAAGGACTAAAGTAGGAGTGTGCCAGATGCAACCTATTCTCTTACCAGGCAGGGAGACTTTTTCACATCTTTTTGGCTTCTTGGCATTGTTATGTGAAGAACAGCTTCAGGTAGGTGCTAGTTCAAGGATATTATAGAGACTAGAGTTGAAAATTTGAATCCAATTTGAAATTTGGAGTCCAAATCAACCAGCATACAGCATAACTCAGCATAACATAGGTGACATAGCATAATGTCTGAACAGGAAAATAAATGTATTTATTGTAAACTGTGGAGTTTGAGGGATTTTGTTGTTCAGCTTTACTGGAGTAGTAACTAATACACCTTACAATGTATTCATTAGCATGGAATGCTTAGGTAAGCTGATTCATAGTTTTCTTAATATACTGAATATGCCAGTTTCTTTCATGAGAAAATTGTCTTTCTGCTTGGGAAGGTCAGGAAGAAAAGAAGGCCTCTCATTTGTCAGGTAACAAATCCTTATATTCTTTTGTCAAAAGGCTCTTCAGTATAATTTCAGGTATTTTAACAATAGAGCAGAAAACAGAATCTCTAAATTTGTACTCCAAATAATCTGTGTAATAGGATTTGAAAACAACAGCATAATAAATGTCTTATCCTTTATTGAGTGAATAAAGACTAACAGGATAAATTTATGATGATCTGACAACAGTCACAGTTTTCACTCTAAATGTTTTCAGTTTTGTTTGTAGAGCAGCATGACCTAATAGAATTATAATGTAAGCCATATGTATACTTTAAGGTTGTTTAGGACCTACATTTTCAAAAACGGTAAAAAAGACGCAGGTAAAATTAACTCTAATATTATAGCTTACTTAACCCAATATTTCCAAAATATTAATATACAAAGCTACTAATGATATATTTTGCATTATTTCTCATGCTAAGACTTCAAAATTCAGAGTATATTTTACACTCAAATACATCTAATTCAGACTAGTCAAATTTCAAATATGGCCAATAGTTACTCTATTGGATCACATAGTTTGAGATAATGTGATAAATTGTCTATTTCAAAACTTATTTTTATTTTTATTTTATTTTGCATTGCTAGGGATGGAACCCAGGGCCTTGTGCCTACAAGGCAAGTACTCTACCAAATGAGCTATGTACCCATCCCTATTTCGAAATCTTTGTTTCCTGGAGCTGCTGTAACAAATGACCACCCATTTAGTGGCTTCAAACAATAGAAATCTATTTTTCTAGTTCTGGAGGTAAGAAGGCCATATTTAAGGTGTGTGCTGGGTCGTGCTTTCTCTGAATGCTCTCAGGTTCTGGGGTTTCCCAGCTTTGACTGTCTTTTGGCTACATTGTCCTGACCTGCACTGCCATCTTCACGTTACCTCCTCCTTTTCTGGGTCAATTCCCCTTGTGTCTCTTTCACAAACCTGGATAGTCCAAGGATGCACTTTTCAATCAAAATAATTGTATTACAAACAACCTTTTTCTAAATAATACAACACTCAAGGATTCTGGAAATTAGGACACAGACATACCTTTCTAGGGAATACCATTAAATCCACCACAATTAATAGTAACAAACCAACAAAATGAAAGCAAACTACATGGACCAATTGGGCATGTGATTTGTAAACCAAGACTTATAAGACATGCAAAAGACACACATCCAATTCCATAAAAATTCAATAAATTATGTGTATTTAATTAAATAAACAATAAAAGCATAAACAATTTGTGTTACCACAGCACACCCACTAGAAAAACATAAATTTAAAAAAGGAACATTACCAAATTTTGACCAGGATGTAGGAAACAAGATATTTCTTAAATACGTAGTGAAAATGCAAATCAGGGCAAACACTTTGTCAAAATGTTTGTCCCTAATGAAAATACTTATTCCCCATGTCTCAGTAATTCCACCCCTATGTGTCTGTGTTCACCAGGAGGCACACATTGGATGTTGTGAGAGCAACATTGCTTGTCAGAGACCCAAATGGAAACTATACAAATGACTGTCATCTGTATATTGGATATATAAATAGTGGATAAATAAGTTGTTGTATATTCATACAAAGAAATATTCCACACAGCAAAGAGAATGAATACTCTATAATTATACATGACAATATGATTGAATCTCAGAAATACAATGCTGAATGAACAGAGCTAGACCAAAAGTGCACAATAGGAATTTATATAAAATTACAATTTTTATTAGTTCTAACATTTGCAGCCTTCGGGGAAATGGATTCATGGTCATTTTTTCTTAGTTGCAATTCATTATCAATACCAGCCAAATACAAATGCATTAAATCAGCTTTAAGGAGTGGGCTTCATCTCCTATCATCTTCTTTCCTAATACAGTTTAATTTTTCTTCACAATTCCTATTATTCTTTTAGTGATTATATTCATTCGTTCACTCGTTTACTGCCAATAGCAGTCTTAATAATATATGTGATCCACATGAAAGTAGTATGGAGATTCCTCAAAAGATTAAGAACAGAACAACCATGACACAGATATTCCACTCCTTAGTATTTTTTTAAATTTTTTATGTTTTTTTAGTTGTAGATGGACACAATACCTTTATTTTATTTATTTTTATGTGGTGCTAAGTATGGAACCCAGTGCCTCACGCATTCGAGGCAAGTGCTCTGCCACTGAGCCACAATCCTAGCCCCTCCTTAGTATTTATTTGTGCTGAAATCAGCATTCTGTAGTTGTATCCTAAGCCCAATGTTTATCTCAGCATAATCCACTGTAGACAAGTTATGGAACCAGCGTACATGTCCATCAACAGATGAACTGACAGAGAAAATATGATATAGATACACAATGGAGCTCTACTCAGTCAAAAAGAAAAAATGAAATTATGTCATTTCTTGGTAAATGGATGGAATCAGAGAATATAATGCCAAATTAAATAAGACAGACTGAAAAAGTCAAGGTTTGAATGTTTTCTCTCATATGCTGAAACTAGAGGGGAAAAAAATAATGAAAAAGGGGGATTTAATTAAAATAGAAAGGAGAAGAGTAGAGTAGAAGGGGATTGAGGAGGAAGGAAGAGGGACTGATAAGGGGAGAACCTGTGGAATGAAATCAACCAAATTACACTATGTGAATGTATGAATGTATCATAATGAAACCCATTATGATATATTCATAATGGATGAATTATATTTTTTAATTAAAAAAATAAATGGAAGACAAGTAGAGTAAAGGAAGGGGATCAAGGTTGCAGGGAGGAAAAGGGGATGTCACAGGGATTAAAATGGAGTAATCTTTATTATATGCATTTAGAAATATGTCAGAATAAAGCCCACTATTTTGTATAACACTGCAATAAAAACATAAAGAAATTCACATGAACAATGTCTTTGTCCTCACAGAAGTCAAATTGGTTCAACCATATGTTTGTAGGCTTCTCGATTGCGAATATCATTTCATTTGTACTGGGATATAAGCTGTTCTTGTAGCATAGCAAGTTTCACTTAGGCTCTTTAATTCTGTCAGGACCATATTTGTGGAGTGTCATAGCAGATACATGTCACCATAGAAAAGTTCTTTCCCTACCAAGATAAAGCCCCACAATATATACTGCCTCTCCCCCATCTCAGACTTCATATACATTGGGCTCTAATGATCCAATCCCTTCCCAAAGGTCACACATCTGAACACATGAGACTGTTGGGGAGCATTCCAGATCCAAACCATAACAAATGGAATTCTAATGAGTCAGATTCATGGGGAGAGACTACACCCACATCCACTTGCCATGTGGTCCCAACTAACTTGGATCATTAGGGCCCTGCCCTCATCAGATGGCTAAAGGGTGGGACCTAGTTGGAGGAAGTCAATTAAAGGAGGCATGCCCTGGAAAAGTTTTGCTTCTCTCTTTCCCTTTCCTCCCTCTCTCTGCTTCCTGGCTGCCAGGAGCTGAGCAGCTTTCCTCTTCTGTACCCTTCTGCCATGATGTCCTGCCTCACCTTAGGCCCAGAGCAATGGAGCTGGCTAATCATGAATTGAATCTCTGAAGCCATGAGCCAACATAAATCTTTCTTCCTTCAAATTATTTTTGTCAGATACTTTGGTCATGCAAATGAAAAGCTGACCATCACACTACTATTTTCTTCTAAAAAATTAAAATTTTCATGCTCAGCAATATATAAAAATAGTGAAAATTCAAGTTTTATGTAAATTACACATTGTATTTCAGAGCTCTTATTGAAACAGAACAGGAAAGATGAATATTAGTAACGAAAAGACAAAGCTATTAGCAATAGAAGAATAACAATTTGTACAGCTGCTAGATGCACATGGCTCTTGAGTGTCCTGAATTGGCAGTAACACGTGCAAGGAGAGGAAGAAAGGTTGATGAAAGTGAGATAAAGTAATTTGTTTCAGATGCCACATATGTGTAGTGACACAGCTAGAAATAGACCCTAGCACTGTTGTCTCTTTAACAGTGTGATTTTAGCTACTTAGACAAAAATGCTAATATGCTTAAAGGTGTAAAGCTATCCAAAGTTAGGAATCACTGTATTAAGCATGGACTTCCTTCAACTGCCCACAGCTATACACCATAAAAAAGATATTTACACAAATACTTATTGTAAAATGAAATACCATAATATATCCCAGCATCTAACTTAAAAAATAGAATTCACAATGGATAGTTTATATCACTTCAATATTTTAAAAATAAACTTACAACTGAGAATATCTTTACAAGTTCTAATTTAGGTGTCATTAAATAGATTTATAATATACATATATATGTGTGTGTGTGTATGTATATATATATATATATATATATAAATTTGCAGCTGGAACATTGTCCTATACTCCACATCTGTTTTCATTTATTTCATAAAGACTATTCCCTTATTTAGTGATGCACTTCAATTGGTATGATACACTTTTCACAACTAATGAACCAAAATTTTTGTATTATTCTTAAATAAATCCTATGCTTTACTAGTATTTCCTTGATGTTGACCAATGTCCTCTTTCTGCTTCAGGATCCTATCCAGGATGCCAGATTATATTCAGCATTCACATCTCCTTAGGCTCCTCTCCAATGTGGCTTTCAGACTTTTTTTGTTTTTGAAGATTGATAGTTTTGAGGAGAACTGTTGTATTCAGGTATTTTGTAAAATATGCCTACGTTTGGGCTTGGGTGGTGTCTGTTACATGGTTAGACAGGAGTTGTCAACTTGGCGGTAGGTAACCACAATGTAAACAGCCTCTCATAGCTTCATGTCAGGTGTATATACTATTAAGCCCTATAATTAATCAGATTTATCACTGATGACTTTAACTTTGAAGTTACTCCTTCTCCTCTCTCCTGTTCTGTATCCTTGGAAAGGTAGTCACTATGTGAACTCCTGTGTCCCTTCAACATATCCCCATAATTGTGCCTTTTGAATACTTCCTTATTTTCTAGAACTACAACCCAGTCTAGTCTCACCTTGTATATTCTCTGCCATAGAAGCAGTTCTGGATTTCAAGAACTTGGTCTTAGAAACCAAGTTCTTCACATTGTGTGTGCTTGTTGTTTCTAGGGTGTTGTTGCTTCTAGGTCCCTTAGTGGACAGAGCTTAGGAATATACACATACGTACATTAACCTTCAGATACACACATGTACATGATTATTTATATATTTATTCACCTGTATATAAATATGGGCTCTTCCTAATATCTCATTATAATATATGAGTCACCCTAAACCCCTTTTGAAGTTATCTATAACAATTAAAATATCCGGAGGTTATGGACTCCATAGCCTCAGAAGTTACACTGTAAGTTAAGGAAATAATTTTCTCAGAGCTGTTACAGTTTTGGAAGTAGAATGCTGATTCTTTAATTAGTTATCAGTTTAATTTTTTTCTCACTTATAAATAGCATATCCTAAACATTTATCCTAAATTCTCATTTGGCAATAACACTTTTCAACTATTCATCAAAGCCCCCCTAATAATTGGATTTTAATAACAAGGAAAAGCCCAGACAAGAACTGCTACAATTTTTGCTTTTTCTGGGAATCCATTCTGAAAGTGGCAAAACTAAGGAACAGAACTTGAATAGCCTTACTTTTTGCATTTTCTCCATTTTCTACTGGTTCTTCAATGAGGTTTCTTTCTGAAAGGGCTGTCTGCTTGACAAGCTCTTAGGTAGCAGGAATGATCTTTTGCAGCATTAGAATACTGGAAGACAAATGTCAACCCATCTGACTCAGAAAAATAAATAAGTCCTGGTCTCCACTAGCAAGGAGATAAAACACTGTGCTTCACTTGGCTTTGTTGCTTCTCAAGACAAAACTCACCATGAAATTATGGTGCTGGGAACATTTAGCATATGGCAGTTTTTTTCTGAATGCATGCACCACATTTTAATGATTGTGGCTTCTATTTAAAACATGATCTTCCTCGTCCCTTGGTTTTCCCTTAAGATTAATTTTGTACATTGACACTACAAAGCAATATAAATTTATGTTTCATTCCAAGAAGTTGGGTTTACTCAACAAAGAGGAAAATAGCTTTTGTGATCATAGTCCTGTTTTTTAAGTGTATGTTTAGGCAATTTAGTTTCTTTACTTTTCTTTCTTAAACCAAAGCAATAGAGCATATACAAGTAAATACGGTAAATCTGGAACTCAGGATTGAAAGTACAGGAATGGCTTGAATTAAGCCATTAAATTTTCTATGATACACAGAGTCAGTGATATATAGGTAAAAGTTATAGATAGTTATCAATAAAAGAACCCTAATTAGTAGCATTTGCTAATTTTAGTAGTATGAATACTCCCATAGCCAATGGCAAGCTATTGGCATAATGTCATGGTGAAGGTAGAAATGGATGCTGCTTTTTGTCCCCATCATAAAGGTCACAGCTGTCATCTCTATAATGAAAGACAGATTAATAAGAAAGAAGCATAAAAATGTATTTTATCAAGTTTTACATGATATGGGAGCCTTCCAATTAGGGAAGAAATGTCTACTCTCAGGGAGAAATGTCCATTTTAATGCTTATATTTGATGAAGAATGGATAGAGTATTGAAATGTCATTGGGCAAAAAGGATTTGGTCTGGGGCTGGGGTTGTGGTTCAGTGGTAGAGTACTTGCCTAGTATGTGTGAGGCACTGGGTTAGATTCTAAGTACCACATATAAATAAATAAGGTCCATTGATGACATATACATATATATATATATATATATATATATATATAGAGAGAGAGAGAGAGAGAGAGAGAGAGAGAGAGAGAGAGAGAGACCTGATCTAATGGTAATAGATTGAAGTGAAAACCCAGAAAGGCCCTCCTGTTCAGATTCTTTTTGGCTTCCCTGTGTGGCATTCTTTCCTCCTGGGTGCAGGTTAGATCCTCATCTGGAATGATGGTTTTATGATCTACTATCAGATAAGGTAGATGGAGAATTTCTTTGTGACTATCTTTTACTCTGGAAAATAGAATAATATTTTTAGGTTTTATGACTGGTTTTGGAAGAAAGGGGTTCTAGTTTCTACAGTCCATCATGGGAAAGATGAATTCTTAGTTTCTGTGGTGTTCTTTGAGGGAGATAGAAGACATGGAGAAAAGAGAGCAAGAAAAGGCCAAAAAGAGAATTTGCTTTCTGAGGACTTCCAGTCTTCTTCATTTGAAAGTACTCAGCATGGGACTGGGGGTGTGGCTCAGTGGTAGAGCACTTGCTTAGCATGTGTGAAGCACTGGGTTTGATTCTCAGCACCACATATAAAGAAATAAAATAAAGATTTATCAACAACTATAAAAATATTTTTAAAAAGTTAGAAAAAAAAGAGAAAGTACTCAGCATGCCAACACTCCGTACTTTGATGTTTGTTTTCAGAATCTCATTGAGTTTAAGCTGTTTTATCTTCCATGATACATACAGTCAATGATATATGGGTAAAATATTGTACTTCACTTAGCTTTTGGGACAGAGCGGAGCAGAGATATGTAGCAGCACATTATTATACAGCACTGCCAACTATTCAGATAAGATAGTTATAAGCAACCTTGAGAGCAGAGATAAAAAAAATTAAGAAGTGATGGGCTTAATATTATTTAAATATAGTGCATTTCATTTTTTAGTTTTCATAATTTAATAGCTATTTTGTAAGACTGGCTCCATGATCTGGTACAAATCAACTGCAATGTTGTATACAGGGAAGCTTTATGGCTACTAGATTTTCCAGGTTTCAGCTGGTTTTAATTTTAGTGAAGTCACCAGCTATTATCAAGAAAGTAAGGTAGGCTGATTGAAAAAATGACCCCAATTCTCCACTTTCCCTGTATCCAACCCTTTTTACAATGTGACTTTGCATTTCTTTCTATTAAGGAAGTGTTTCTTTTCCCACTCTTATTTGTAGGCTCATCTTGACTCTTGCTTTGACTTAAAGAATGATTTAACTGGGGCTGGGATTGTGGCTCAGTGGCAGAGCACTTGCCTCACGTGCGTGAGGCACTGGGTTCGATCCTCAGCACCACATGAACATAAATAAAAAATAAAAGATACCAAAAAAAATAAAAAAAAAAAAAGAATAAGAATGATTTAACTGATGACTGGCCTATCTGGAGACCAGACCATGAAGGGCCTTGTATTGTTACTCACTGTCTCTGATTCTTTTAATTTCTTCATGAAAATATGACCAGGATGGATGGATTTTGAAGGAATGGTATATGAAGCACTTAGAGAAAAGCAGAAAAGTAAGTAAGACTTCAGGTATCAGAGAAATTGAAGGGACAGGTAAGAAATAGGGAATGACACATATATACTGCTTTTACCCCCCTAATCTTGTCACATGCAACTTTAAGAATTAGAGTTTGATATATTATTTGGACCCCAAAATTTCCTTATCAGAAATAATTCTGCCATTTTTAATTGTTAGAATTATGTTTCCAAAATATTCTTACCACATTTGATGGATTAAATACTAATATATCTTATAAAGAATTAAAATCTGATTTTTAAAAAATTTATACTACCAATAAATACTAATATTTCTGCCAAAGGATTATTAAAAGAATCTTTATATTTTAAAATTTAGCATCTTCAAATCTCAGACTGCTATCCTAGACCATGTCACTTTTAGAAAATGAAGCAATTCAACAGCAAACTGATATTTCCCCCAAATATTAGTTTCCCAAAAAAGCATGATTTCTTGATTTTCAGGGGAGTAAGAGCAAAAGGAAGGAAGAGAAGCATGTCAGGTTTCAGAATTGTCCCTTTTATCCTCTTGTTATGTGCTTTTTAATCTTGTATTTTCAGTTCAGTTTAAGGAGAGAAGATGTGTTTAACACAGAGAAATGCTACTCATTTGACATGCAAGGCAGAATTGGAATTGGTTAAAAAAAATTCAGAATGAAAATAACCTAAGAATTTTGTGATTACATACTGATTTCTACCTAGGAGGAAACTGAGAAAAATCTAATTTTTTTTTTTGCTACAGATATGCAGATTTTGGCTAAAACTGTGAATGAAAACTTATCTCCATTAATTCAATGCAAAGTGTTCATTCCATGAAATAATAAAACCCATTTCTCTTAATGCAAGGTGGCTGTCAATATTCCTTAAATAAAAATTGGAAAGAAAAGCTTATTTTATTCTTGTAACAAAACCATTGCCAAATTTTTCACTTAATAAAAATAGAAAAAATAAGCCAGGCATGGTGGTATATGCCTGTAATCCCAGAGGCTTTGGAGGCTGAGGCAGGGGGATCTTGAGTTCAAAGCCAACCTTAGCAAAAGCGAGGCACTAAGCAACTCAGTGAAACTCTGTCTCTAAATAAAATACAAAAAAAAAGGGCTAGAGATGTGGCTCAGTGGTTTAGTGCCCTTGAGTTCAATTCCCAGTACCAGGGAAAAAAAGAAAAAATAGATAATTTTTGTCCATAGATACTTATGAATCAAAAACAAAACCACAAAAGAGACTGATTTAATTTAGCCTAGGATACAATATAAACAACAAAGTGAATTATATGTAACCCATTCTCAATGAATGAGAAGAAATTGTCCTGGTTTCCAATAGAATGGGCATTCACATTTCAAAATAAGACATGAATGAATGAGTTAGTAGTGATTTATCCTCATACATAGATAGCCTCCAAAACATGTTGCACATCCATGAATATAACCTATTTTAGGTGTTGAATAAAATTAAGCTCCTAAAAATAGTGTAGATTTTCCCCTGAGGTCTACAGTGGCCATTTTGGCAATTCACAAGCTGTTTTGTTTGTGAATATCAAGATTTCATCCAAATGCTGTCTCCTCTGTGAGGCCTTGTTCATCTTCTTTCATTCTGGCATCCCAACTCCCAACTCATTAGGCAGATTTAACATCTTGTTATATTACTTCTTTTTATATTCCATTTTTATTATTTATCACATTTGATTTTGCATTATAGACATTTTTGTACTTTCTTTAGTTTCAAGTGTAAGAACAAGAAAAGTCAGGACTCAGTTTTATTTCTATTTTTATATCATCTGAGACCTAAGCAGTGATTTTCTTATGGGAAATGTTCAACAGTTTTATTCAGTTAAATAATTCTAATCACAAAGAACTTAAAATCTAAGAAAATATTATAAGACATATTGATTGATTTTTTTCTTAAATACAAAAGGATGAGAATTTTACCAAATTGGCAAAACAAATATACTTAAGTTCAAAGATAAAGAAAATGTAGATATCAGATTTAAATATGAGGAGACAAAATTATCTTTTGCCTCGGAGAGTTTGGTTCTATATCCATTAAAATGAAGATCAGCAGAACTATCTAACAAAGAGATTCAATGAAATACGTGGATACACAAAGATCTAACAAATATTAGTTTTCCTTTATTTATTTAAAAACCACTAGAAATATAAATGAAAACACTATTTAGAACAGCATCAAAGTGGTAAAATACTCAGGAAAAACTTAACCATAAATGATCTGTGGGGTCTGGGGTTGTGGCTCAGTGGTAGAGTGCTTACCTGGCACATGTGAGGCGCTGGGTTTGATCCTCTGCACCACCACATTAAAAAAATAAAATAAAATAAAAAATAAAGGTATTGTGTCCATCCACAACTAAAAATTCTTTTTAAAAAGATGGGATCTTTAAATATCTGTAAAGGATATAAAGGGTAATCTGGATAACAATAAAGGCATTATCTATTATAATAAAAAATATCCAGTGTGCTACAGACATAAATTGTTATTACATTACTCTAAACATGTGAAGTAATATCAATAAAAATTGAACAGGTTTTTAGAAAACTAAAAATTGATTCTGCAATTCATATTAAAAATTTTGATAAGGAATATCCCTAACAAAAATATTTGTGAAATCTGAAACTATGATAATTAAAAAAATTTTTTAGTAGCCTCAAACTAAATAATACCACAGTGGAGAATGGAAACACAATATAGGCTTTCAGTATATAATTATTGCTTTTCAAATATATATAAATGATTGCTTTTCAAATCAGTAAGAAAAAATGGTTTATGCAATAATTAATATTGGACAATTTGGTGGCCATCTAGCATAGAACACACTTGACTTTGTGGTAATCATTACTAATAATTGGTTCTCCTTTCTTCCATGGGCACATAGGTTATATATTTCCCAATCTCCTTGCAACTTGGAAGAGCCATGTAACTAGACATGGCCAATGCTATGCTTCAACTCCCTGATTGAAGCATTGACAAGCCCCTCTCTATTTAACAGTTACTTCTCTTGCTATAGCAAATGCAAATGCAAATGTTGAGATGGAAGAGCCCAAGATAGAAACAATGAAGAGTGCTGAGGGTGCCATCTTAGAACATTTTTCAGACCTTCAAGTAGACTAAGCAAGAGATACAATTTTGATGTTTGACATTCAAGGGCTGTTTGTTATGATGAATTCCCTTAGCGTATCCTAACAAAGACTCTTTCTCAGCAACTGTCATAAAATAAGATCTAAGGGGCTCAGGAATATAGCCATAAACACTGGAACCGTGAAAACCCTGGAAGAAATTTTAAAAATGGTCTTCATGATATTAAAACAGGCAGATCTACTATACAGCACTCAAATTTAAAAATATAAAAGATCAGGATCAATAAATTTAATCACAAAATACAATTTCTAGGACGTAGGAACTGTATAAATTAAAATTAAAATTAGAAGCTTAACATTCTGTAACATATGACAGTACTTGATACATCAAAATATCTAAAAAACAGTAAGCAAACAACCCACTCATTGAAAAACGGGCAAAGAACATGGTTAAAAATAAAGGTAACATATGATGAAAGATTCCTTTCCAGGTGGTAATAGTAGAAATGCAAATTTAAATAACAAAGACCAACCAGTATTTCATCTATCACATTTACGAAAATCAAAAACATTCGATCAGTAACAAGCATGTTACTGATCAGAGTGTGAAAAAACAGATGATCTTGAACACAGTGGATGAAAGTATAACTGATACAACCTCTTTGTTGAACAATTTGGCAACATATTTCATAATTTAAAATGTGCATCTGGACTCAGTAATTTCACTTATAGGAAATTTGTATTTGTGCTCAAAAATAGGTTTTTGAGCCAAGCAAGGTAGGGCACACCTGTAATTCCAACAACTTAGTAGTAGGCTGAGGCAGGAGGATCACAAGTTCTAGGCTAGTGTCAGGAACTTAGTGAGGTTCTAAGCAACTTAGGGAGAACTTGCCTCAAAATTAAAAAAAAAAACATAAACAAATGCAAAGGGCTGGGGATGTACTTTGGTGGTAAAGTGTCCATGGGTTCAATACCCAATACCAGAAAGAAAAAAAAATGGATACATTTAATAAATGTACATTAAAGCACTGGAGCAGCAAAAACCTGGAAACCACAAAATGCTTAAGAATTGACTCAATATGTCAATTATGGCACATTTATAAAATAAAATAGTTCTCTACCATTTCAGAAAAAGGAATGAAGTAGATATATTTGTATTGATATTGCATAATTTCTGAGACATATTACTGTTAAAATGGCATTTGATGTTATATCATTTATAGATTTTCTGGGAAATGAAAACAGGAAACCACTACAAATTGTTGCTTCAGGGGAAGCAAACAAGCTATGAGAATGGAGGGAAACACTTTTTTAATGACTTTTAGTATCTTTAATGAATTTAGTTTTTGGTAGATGGATGGATTCCTTCTTTTTTTAAAACAATGATTTAAATTCATTAAACTAGACTGCTACCCTAAGGAAACCCATGTTGTTCTAATTTTCAGTCCTCAAAAGTCATAAATGTCAGAGTAACCATGTGCCTGGTGACCACTGTCAGGAAGAACTCTGGCACAAACAGGCAACTCACAGAGAGTAGCTACTTCCAACATTCACTTAAAGTAAAATTTATTCAACTTGTAAATTTTTTTTATCAGTTAGGAAGTGAAATTGACAGTTCTCACCTTCCTTGGATTAAAAACCCAATCATGAAATGTGACATTTTCACCCACATAATGCGGCTAAGGTACTTCCCTATGCCACCATAAGCAGTTGAGAACGTAAGAAAAGTTCTGAAATTATGCAGGATTTCCATCTCATAAAATTGATAGACTTAAAAAGCACAGGGCAGATGCAGCATTAATCTGCTCCCACATGCTTTATGACTATTTAAAGGGCCTGTCAACATGAATAATGCACAGGAGTTATTTTTACATAAAATGTACTCAGAAATTATAAAATGAACAACTTGATGGTAACATAGATTTCTGAAAGTCTAATTTATAAAACAGACTAACCACAAGTTTTCTTGACTTATTTTGATTTCCTGGACTTTGTGGTTAAATTGTTTAATCAGTATTGATTTTTTTTTCATTTGCTAGAAATTTGAAAAAATGAAATAAAAAAATAAAAATTTCCAAACTATAAAATGGTAGGTTTTTAGATACCTCATAACCCAATCGTTTCTCCTCTTGCCTTCTTGCATTATCTCACACATGAGCTTTTGGGGGATACATCACGTCCAAACCATATATATATATATATATATATATATATATATATATATATATATACAGTTCCCTTGGGGAAAAAGTTTTTCTATGGAGGCTGGAGAATAGTATTACTCAAGGAGGCTGGAGAATAGTATTAGTCAATATAATGGGTTAATAAAATATGATGACATTTGATGTTTGGTGTCCCTCCTGAATAGAAATCCACTTTTCCCTTATAGAACAAGATTTAACATATAAATGTTCATAGACAGACTGAATTGTGAGAACCCATAAATAATCCAGAAATAGAGCCAAATCAATATGGAAACACTGTACATGAGAAAGGTAGTATTTCAATTCACAGGACAAAAGTTGAACTCCTTCATAAACAGTGCAATACACAGACTTCTAAATAAATAATATTTATTTATTTAATGCTCTACCATTTAGTGCATTACAAAAAAAGTAAATCTTAAAAGATAAAGTTGGATTTTTTTTCAGGCCCTTTCTCCACATTGGTGTTTTTATTTTTTTGGTGCATTACATTTGTACATATGGTGGTTATTTGTTGTTACATATTCATACATGTATGCAATACAACAGTATTAAATTATGAATATAAAAATAGTGTTGGGACAAAAATAACAAAATTAGAAAAATAAAATTGTATTTGTACCTCAAAACAAACAACAGGAAAAAAATCAAGCTGATCTAAGATATAAATATAGAAAGATGAAAGTATACTAGAAAAAAAAACCCATGAGTTAATTTTTTTATAAGTTAACTATGGAAAAAGCTTACTGACTGTTATTCAAAATCCAAAAGTAATAAAAGATATTGAAAATTTGATTGCCTATAAATGAAAGCAAAATATTGCATGGCAAAAAAACGCCATAATCAAAATCAGAAGGCAAAAACAAAGCAAGAGAACATTTTTGTACATCTATAATAAAGAGTTGATTGCCCAAATATATAGAGAGATTTCTAAAATAATCAAGAGAAGGTAAAAAATGCCCAGTGGAAAAATATGCAAAATCCATGAACAAATAT
The DNA here is from genome assembly GCA_004024805.1 of Geosciurus inauris. Taxonomy (NCBI): domain Eukaryota; kingdom Metazoa; phylum Chordata; class Mammalia; order Rodentia; family Sciuridae; genus Geosciurus; species Geosciurus inauris. The sequence goes on from PVHX01004379.1 coordinate 26,712, forward strand.
TCAGCTATGGGCTGAATTCTATAATTCATGTACTGTAGTCTAATCTCCAATATGATGGAATTTGGAGATGGGGCCATTGGGCGGTAATGAGATAATCCACAAGTGAAATTAATGTTCTTAGAACAGGAGACCTGAGAGCTACCTCTCTCTGTCCCTGTTCTCTACCATGTGAAGATATAAAGACAAGGGCACCATTGGCAAACCAGGAAGCAAGCCTTTGCCAGACTCCAGATCTGCCAGTACCTTGCCCTTGCCCTTCCTGGATGCCAGAACTGTCACCAATAAGTGCTTTTGTTTCAGATACCAGGCATAAGATTGAAGACACATATTCTCTCTCTCTCTCTCTCTCTCTCTCTCTCTTGAATAAAAGGAATGCTTGCTTTCATGTATATTGAAAGAAATGCAATTTAAAACTATATTTTAAAACTATATTCATAACATTTCTTACCAATTGGCAAACATAAAAACCTTGACACATTTTGTTGTGTGGTCGGGGTTGAGGGAATAAAGATCCTCATCATGTTGCAAGGAGAAATAATAGACAGTAAAAACAAACAAACAATAACAACAAAACAAAGGAAGAAAAGACACCTATAAAATTCCATGAAGCTGAAATATTAACAAATCTAACAATTCTAGGAATTTACCCTGAAACTGGACCTCTGCCTATGTAAAGGGAGGCATGATTTTTTTTTCACTTGTAGCCTTATACATTATATAACAAGGCAGTAGAAGCACCCAACATGCTCATCCACAGGAGAGTGACTGCAAGACCAAAGGTCTAAACATGCCATGGAATACTATGCAGTTTAAAAACAATAAAGAAGACAGATTTTTTACCAGATATGAAAGGACTAGATAGCTGGTGTGCATTTGTGTCTGTGCTTCCTTACATTTGCAAAGAAAACATGATGCGGAAACACCAGAAGGTGAGTAGAAATCGAATGGAAAGGATATGGATGGGAATGAAAATTCTCTGTGTATTCTCATTCATATAATTTTGAATTTTGAACCCTGTGAATATTTTACATTTTCAGAATGTCAAATTAACAAAAAAGATTAAACAATTGCAATCCCCAAAACAATATAATTTTAAATAAATGAATCTAACTGAACAGTTGATTGATAATATAACTATAGAAAATAATCAATTTGAATAACCCTGGTGCATATAGTTTTACAGAGAAATATGCTAAGGAATAAAGACAACTGCAAGAAAATGTTGAGTTTTCTCTGGTTGATTTGTTACTAGTAGCACCTGTATTTTTATCTAGAATTATTTTGTACAGAGTATAACAAACAAGCAAATATATTAATGTAATACAGAAACAGAATTGTCACCACCCACATGGAAAAAAGAAATCATAAGTTAGAGTCCCAAGACAATGAACTGAATTTGATCTATTTAGATCTATAATCCGAATTCTAGGGTTACATTTTAGAGAAAAAACACCAAAGAATGCAGAACGAAGACAGATATTGGCTTCAGAGTTACTAATAGCAGCAATAATAAAGCAAAGATTTTTAAAACACTCTATAGTAAGTGGATAGTGAAAAGTTAATACAAATTTGAATCAATGGATTTTTATTTAGCCACAAAAGTGATAAATATGAATAATACTTAGAATTATGGCCAGGCTTTCTTTGTCAGGTCAGATGAAAAAACTTTAATATGTCATATTTGTAAATAAATACATAGTTGAACACAGTTTGATCTTTTGGGAAATAAACACATAACTTGGTGTATCTGGAATTATTCAACCTCTTAGGCAATTTATTTAGTTTATACTTTTTTCTGAAAAGAAAAACTTTGTAGTAGCGTCAGAGGCTGACAAAATTAAAGACAGGATCTTATTCTGTCATTCTTTCCTCCTTGTTTTTAAACTGTCCTTTGGACAAGTTCTCATTTTTATAGACTGAACCTTCATTAAGGCAATATTCGGAACTGGCCATGAAAATAATTTTCTCTTCTAAGTCCTACAGCCAGAAGGATTTATTTAGTGCCAAGGATTGCCAAGGATGCAGAATTGTAGTGTTGCGACGTAGTTCTAGGTTTAATAGTGTGTGAAAATTTCGCCACATGCAACTAATACCAACTAATGCTACTAAAGGAATATGTTTTGTTAGGACTAAAAGAAATATTTTGAATTGGCTTGGATTCACCCCAGCCTGAGTTTCTGCCCTTCAGTCTGCAGTTCCACACCTTATTAACTGGGGCAAGAATGAGACCACTCCTGAACTTTCTGCAGTTCCACACCTTATTAACTGGGGCAAGAGTCAGAGACCACTCCTGAACTTTCTGCACCCCTACTTCCTCTGCAGCTATATGGTCGTAGATACATGATTTACTGTCTAATATCTTGTTGCCAGAGAAACAAGTTCAGCTTAGAAAAAGCAAGATGAGGTTCAGCTCCATATATTGTTTTTCTGTTCTGACTTCAGAGTTTCTCAATTTACAATCTCTAAACTGAGTGTGAATATTGGTAAATTAAAAGCAGAATGTTTAAAGGATATGATTAAAAGAGGCTTAATGAGTTTCTAAATACCTGAAACATTTCTAAGAATTTACTTGAAAGAATTTAGGCCTAACTATGGCACAGTTATGTATCAGGGGGAAAATATTTACAGAGTAGAGAATTGATCTATTATGACTTTCCATATTGTACATACTAGATTAACAACTTACTTTGTTTTTTTTCCTTTTAAACATGGAAAAATGGGGCTCTTGTCACACTTCCACAGTATTTCAAATGCTCTACAGTATTCTTATTCGACTTAAGAACGATCAACTCAAACCATGAAATTTTGAGCAGCTAATCATAAAGTTAAATATCAAATCTAGTTTGCCGGTACTTGCATAATTTACTCTTCAACATACTTTTGAAAAGTTATATCAACCACTAACTCACATGATCTTAATCACCTATTTTTATTTTGATATTCTTAAAAGCAATTCTTTTTCAGTAGTATGTATAGAGAATTTATTTGAAACGTTTATTGACTTTTAAAATTATATAAACATAAAATTTAGTTTTCTTTATTCAGTCATCCCACATTATTTGATATCTGCGAGGGGCAGAATTTATAAAAGATTTCTTAAATTAATTTTATTTAGATTTCCATCTGGTATCCATATTTGTTTAATAAAAATATGTAGACAATGCCTTCTAAGCAATCTTTAATATTCTGAAAATATTGCAAGGATATGATTAATTCAGAAGCATATTTCAGAGCCCACAAAATTAATCTCTCTCATTGACTCATTTCACAAAGTAAAGATATGGCAAAAATAATCAGGCCAATAGTTGTTTAATTGCCTAGAATATTTGTGTGTGTCTCAACTCATGAAACTTTAAAAACTCTTATTAAATGCATACTAAGGTGCTATAAGAATTAAAGCTAATGTAATTCATATCAGATGCAAAATGAGCCACTTTTAAAATTTCAATTAAAGACAGTGAAATGTAACTTTTAATAACTTTTGTAAAAAGAAAAAAATATGTTTCACAATAATTTTTAACCAAGGTATTACAAATTCTGAAATACTCTAGTAAGGAAATGTTTATTGTGAAAATTTAAACATTATCTTAGTATTTTTGAAACATAAGCGATGAGCAAAATTTTTAAAAACAATGTTATTAATGCCAGGCATGGTGATGCACACTTATAACCCCAGTGACTCCAAGTCTGAGGTAAGAGGATTGCAAGCTTGAAGCCAGTCTGAGCAACTTGGCGAGACTGTCTCAAAATAAAAAATAAAACGGGCTAAGGATGTAGCTCAGTGGTAGAGTACATCTAGGTTAAATCCCCAGTACCAAGACAATAAATAAATAAATAAATAAAAAGTTGTTAAAGGTATAATTTTAAAAAATTGCTGGATAGAATCCTCCATAATCTAATCGGAAAATGCAAATTTCTAAAGGAAACATTTTAAGACAATATAGAAAAGTCTAACTTGTCAAATAATGAAACTGACTTCAAGTCTGTTAAACATATATACTATGACTTCTGGTTTTAAGGATAACCAAAGCTACTACCCCCAAAACATATTATGTCCTATAATCCTCACAATGACCCTGAGAAATAGCTTCATTTGCTTTATTTTATGAATGAGGAAATCAAGACATAAAGAAGTTCTGTGACTCCACATGGTTACATGGGTAATCCTGGTAAAGCCTCTTTAACTACAGCTGTCCCATACCACCAACACAAGGTTATAGAATCAAAACTTCACTTTAAGAGCATTGAAATCAACTCATATGAAACCAGAGATTCAAAAAGCTCTCTCTTGCTCCTCAGACACACACATACACACACACACACAAACAGGAAGAAGCTATGGATTTTAAAAACTATTCTTACCACAATAAATTCTACTCCTTTTTAATCTAACTTCAAATCAAGTTTTATGTTGACTTAAGATCCTTCTGCGAAGGCCATGTGATATCAGTTTTATATATGATGATATGCAAATCCACAGAAAACAGATCTACAGAAAAAATTGTCAGGAAGCATGAAATCTCACATTTAGTGTTAGAGCAGTCAGTAGGCTCACTGAAGTGTCAAACTACATTCTAGGTACCATGGAAATGAAGATGATTTTCGTGTTTTAGTAATCTGGGGGTAATTCTGATGGTTTTCTGTCATGCACCAAAATCTCAATTTGAAAAATGATAGGTGATTCTAATGCTAATGGTTAAAGTTAATATTAAAAAGAGTCGATAATATAATGCAATACAAAGTTCAACAAAGTATTATCAAGAGATTCAAGACTTTCCAGTTTAGATCACCTAAGAATTTGGTTGTTAAACATCTTTCATTGGGTGTCTGCCCTATTGTGAGAACAAACGTTTCACCTAAAAACTAGTGTTTCTGTTCCAAAATGCTTACTTTCACAATAACTGAAAATAACAACATCTACTAATGAGAATTCAAATTCAGCAGAATATTAATCCCATGAGATACTTGTGACAAAAAGACTCGTAGTTAAAAAAAAAAAGGAAAATGATACAAATCCATGTCTAACAAATCAAAGGCTGTGAGAAACCCTGTAATAAAGGAATCCAACACTTCCCACACTTATCAACCAGAAAACCCTTTTTATTTATTTATTTTTGGTGCCAGGGGCTTGAACTCAGTGTCTCTCAAATGCTAAGCACATGCTCTACCACTGACTTACAGCTCCAGCCCCAAACACTTATATAAAATCTATTAGTATTCCAAGGAATTTGCCTGGAGAACTGCTGAGTTATGGTCTTTAAAAAGTATTCTCTGACCCTGAGAAAAATGGCGTGACTGTTCATAGAGTCAAGCTCATTCCTGGTGATAGTGACAAGTAAATTCTTCTTCCAGTTCCCCAAGGGCATATCTGAAACAGGTAATGCTCAGGCACAAATTTAAATATAAAGCGGCATTTGGGGGTGGAAATACCAAAAGACACAAAGAAAACATGGTAGGTGTATGAATAGAATTTTCTGACCTATTCCTCCTAATGATTTCATGTCACAGTTCAAGCACTGTCAAACTAGCTGTTTAACTAGTCTATTCTGTCTTCCCCAAAATCTCTGTGGACATTAGTTTCAGCAGTCTTGGGTAAGTATTTCTGCCACCAACTGATACCTTTCAAGGAGCAATTTTTACACGACTTTCTTTTGACTCTTAATTGATACTTTTTAAATAAGATCAATGCTATTTCTTTGAATACTTAAAATTTCAGTTTAGATACCTAAGATTGTTAACTGTGTTCACATTCAGGAAAGGAAAACTACACAGAAAGAATTCTTTCATCTATTAAAGTACCTATTATGTGACAGTTATCACATGTAAAGTCCGTGATGTACGATTTCACAATTTTATGGTAAACAGAAGGAATTTTAGAATTTTCAGAATAAACTAGCACATACCCTTAAGTTTTTTCCAAGCTACCAAGTTGCCTGGTGAATATTACTCCATCACATAATACTGGTAGCGAAGCTATTTGAGGTATATATAACATTTAAGCCTCATAATAAATCAATGTGACTGTAAACATTATCGTCAGTCTCTAGAGATCATCTTGCTCCTTTCCTTCATTTTGTGATCAGAAAAGTGATGAGATGACTCCTCCAAGGTTATTCCACCAACTGAAGACCTCAAGCTAAAACCCAGTCTCTTAGTCCATTTATGCCACTGTAACAAAATGCCTGAGCAATTCATGAGCAATTACAATTTCATTTCTCACAGTTCTAGAGGCTAGAAAATTCAAAATAAAGATCACAGTTCATTTCTCACAGTTCTAGAGGCTAGAAAATTCAAGATCAAGCCATCAGCATTTCAGTGTCTCTTAAGGGATGCTCTCTGCTTCAAGATGGTGCCTTGAATGCTATGCCCGATAGTAAAAGGTGAATTGTTCAAAAGGAGAGGAGCTTTGTGAAACTTCTTTTATGAGCATCTTAATCTCATTCCTGAGGAATGCTCACATGACCTAATCACCAGCTAAAGGACTGCCCTCTTAATATTATTACATTGAAGGTTAAGTTTGCACATGAATCTTGGAGGAAGCACAGACATTCAAACCATAGCAATCACAGCACCTGAAAACTAACATGGTGTTCATTCTACTCTTAGTCCTAATACTGAAAAGGAAATGTAATATATCTCATATTTTTAGGGCCTACTCCCATTCCTCTGTTAAATCACATGTCAGATTACATCCTTGGTTTTCCCGTTAGACCATGTGCCAAATTACTTACCAAAATACTTTAGAACCTGATCTCCAATATAGAGGTAGTTCAAGTGATGCATATGAGTAATTATGTATCAGTATCACAAGGTGCGAGGTAAACCAAAAGATAAGCTTCAAATAGGTAGAGAATAGAGTAGAAAACAGTGAGCTCCTATGGTTAAAAAAACAATATGTATGTCTTATTACCAGCCAAAATACAATTTGTCAGACAATGTTATCCAGTCAGGTATTAGCATCCACAGAGGAACTAAGAAGACTTTCTAGGATCTCTCAGGTCATATGTGCACTGGGGTTTGAATCTGGGTCTCTTTGACCTGCAGCCTTGTTATTCCATTTCAAAACAGTCCTTTGGATTTTGTGTCAATGGCTTCATAGTGCAGAAAAAGATACCAATATGTTCTTAACTGAAAGTGAATTGTTCTAAAATTATTTTGTTTGTTGGGGAAATCCATTTAACTGTTGGCAAATCTAGGCAGTTTTCTAAATAAGAACTGTAAGTCTTAATAGAATAGGATTGCTATAATGGTTCTCTGGAGGTAGGTGTTCGGCTGCAAAGAATATGCTTCAAGTTCATTTTTCTATAGTTAATATAAAAACATTCTCACACTAAAGCTACAAAAAATATAAATTTCTCATTGTGAAGCAATCTATAGTAGAAGAAAAACTTCTATTAAACAGGTAAGTTATGCAACTTTAATTTGCTTTTGACTATTATGAAATATCCAATGAACATCAATTACCCATTTTATCTGTTTAGTAAAATCTATTAATAATGACAGCTAAAAACATATTTAGCACATAAAGTGTGGTGAAAGTTGTGTTAAGTTCTTTTCATGCAGTTTCTCTTTGGTTCATTACAGCAACCAAAGGAGACAGACATGGAGATTATTCTTACATTTCTGATATGGAAATTAAGTCTCAGAGATATGGAATAAATTACTTGGTTTTACAGCTTATAACTGGCCTTGAGGCTTGGTTGTCTGACCCAAGAGTTTGCATCTGTAATGACTACTCTCCATTAGGCACTTACAATGCACAAAGACACACGTTGGCTGCTCTAGAATATATAACTATGAGTGCTAAAGATACAAAAACAACATTCTGCAATAAAACCAATTCACAAAAGCAATCATGTCTATTTCTGAAATGATTCTGACTATACAATTCTATCCACTTTGACAATCATTGGTTATAAAGAAAAAGTCCTTTTATCTTTATTAGATCAAGAGTGAAATAATCTTACAATGCTACTCCTTACAAAGACATAAACTTTATCTTGTAATGTCATGAGGAAATACTTTTGTGGGCTGAATTATATCCCCTCGAAATTCGTAAGTTGAAGTTGCAACCATAGGAACTTAAAATGTAATTGTGTTGAGAACTTTAATGATGTAATTAAGGTAAAGTGAGGTCATTAGAGTGGGTCCTAATGCAAAATGATTTGTTCTTTATCAGAATCAGATAGTAGGACATGTTAGATACAGAGGAAGGACCATGAGAAGACACAGTGAGAAAAGGGCCATCTGCAATCTGAGGAGAGGGAGTCTCCAATGAAAACAGCCCTGCTGACACCTTGATCTCAGATTTTTTGCCTCCAAAATTGTGACAAAATAACTGTTGTTTACACCACCCAGTATGTCGCACTTGTTTGTCAGGCAGAAAAGACTAACATAAGTATCATTCATATTTCTTTGTATTAAATATAGTGTCTAGGTTTTAAAAAGATTAGACTGAACAGTAGTCCTTTTGACAAACACATTTTGTAGAAAAATTCTTAGTGTTGTTTTGAAAACAAAATTCTTACTTTAAAAAAGAGTAATAATTCATTTAAGCTGATACTCTTTTTACTTAGAGTCATTGTCCACAAACGTGGCTGAACACCAGAAACTCAAAAGAGTTACAAAGAAAATATGGTGCCTAAGCCCCACCACACATTTTAATTGAACTGGTCTGAGTGTGGACTGAGTTTCATGATTTTAAAAGCCCCCCCAAGTGTTTCTCTTATCTCTATATTAGAAGCCAAGATTGAAAGCCCTAGCTTAGAAAGAGGGTCACTATATAGAAATTTAAAAATTGTTATCAGATATATCCACAAGATGGCGTATTTCTGCACTTGAAAAAATTGAAATTGAGAAATATTTCCAAAATGCAACTCTGCATCATTGCAGGTAAAATCAATAAGATTTACATTAAAATTACACAAGGCACATGCAATGATAAAATGAACTGAAGAGACTGTTGAAGAGATCTGGGATTTAGTGAACTCATGTTACTAATCCTGTTTTGAACAAGGGGTCCACTTTTGGCCACAATGAAAATGTTCTTGGGTGCCATGTCTTTTATTCACCATCACACCTTAGTAGAACTGAGGCCTTCCTCTACCACCCATCAAGGGCTTTTTGACCTCTTTGGTGGTAGGGTACCAAGAATGCTACTTACATTGTAAAAAAACACAGAATTCTGACTCAACCAGACATATTTTCAGCTCATTGTATTTTACTGGTGGATACATGTTGTCATACTAAGTGATGTAGGCATTGACCAAATGCCCTCATTTAACTGCTGATAAGAGACACATCAATCACTTCTCAAACATGAAAAATTACACCAACATTCCAGAAAAAACTTAGCATACCTGAGATTGCTTTATAAAAGTAAAAAGCTTTTAGTTATTACAGATGATATTCTAGACCCTAATAGTAGTTTCAGAATTCTTTTATTGTTCATTATTGAATGGCCATAAGGGTAAGGGGCAAGTGAAAAATCCACAAGAGTTTTAAATGCAAATATCTACCAAGGGAACCATTCCCTAACCACCACCCCTCAGCATCCCGATATTTCTGCTACCAAATCTCTGACTAGTTATATAAAGGTTTTTGTTTCCAAGGAAACCACTGACATCTATGGAATTTAATGAACATAAGAAAGGAACTATGCCATATAATTTACATCTGAAGATAAATTTGAATAGCTGTCAAAATCACCAACACACACACACACACACACACAGAGTTCTGTAAATTTCTCACCCTATTTTTCTCCATTTGATAAAGATGTAAATAAATACATTTGTGGAATCAAAATGCCAAAAACTAACCAACCAAAAAAAAAAAACAAAACCACAAACTATTGCAACATGTTAGGTAAATTAAGAAATCTTTGAACTGAAGAATACGACCAGAGGTTGATCTTGTCAGCAATTAAGTGAAAAAGGAAGAAAGTTTCATTTTGTTGTATGAAGTGTTTTCTTTTTCTTTCCTAATCCTCAAATAGCTAAATCAGATTTTATGTTCGTGGTTTCATACAATGGTAAAGCGGTTCAAAGGGAGGGCAATAGCTTAGAATCAGCAAAAGGGGACAATAAATAAAACACTGATTTCAACTCCAGTCCTCATAGATGATTCATTGAAACTACTGTTGTATAATATCCAAATAATGAGACTTATATGTTGGCATCCAGATTCTATGATGAGCTGTTTGAGTTTCAACAACCCTTAAATAAATGGCCTACTCTGAATATGAGCAAGAAATGCTCATGATATAGGAAAAAATTTTAAAGTATGTATATTTATATATAGTTATGTACATATCTGTCTATATATGTACATAGGGATATGTTCAATAAAATAAAAGTGTGCAACAGTGTTCAGTTAAAAAAGTCTAGAAGGAAGTAAATTTATCATTTGATCCAAACACACCACAGGACTCCCTTTCTCTCAAAACATATTTCTAGGTACCAAAGATATAATCTGTTCTGGCTTATCCCTCCTCACTGGCTGATCCTTTTTTTATGGTGGTAAAGTATACATAGCAGAAGATTTACCATTTTAAGTGTAAAGGTCAGTGGTGTTAAGTAAATGAACACTGTCGGATGACCACGGTCACCAGTCATATCTAGAATTGTTTCATTTTCTCAAACAGAAACTCTGTACCCAGTAAGCCATAACGCTCCCCTCATCCTTCCCTCCCCTTGGGGCTGACAACCACAGTTTTACTTTCTCTGTGCATTTGACTGCTCTACATACCTCATATGTGAATGGAATCTTACCATATGTATCCTTTTGGGTCTGGCTTATTTCACTTAGTGAAATATTGTCCAGGTTTATTCATGTTGTAACATGTGTTAACATTTTATTCCTTTTTAAGGCTGAATAATATTCCATTTGAAGCATATACTACATATTCCATATGAGTAACTGAGTTTCTACTTTCAATTCTTCAGGATATATACCATTCTCAGTCTCTTTTGTTGTTGGTTCCACCTAAATTTCTTCAAGGCCTCAAGGCTCAGACTTCAGATTGCCTTCTTTTATACCTATATTCCTTAAGAGACCTCATCCAAATATCAAGCTTAAAATACTCAAAGTTATACCTACAGGGCCAACACCTACCCTGAATTGCAGATCTGATGTCTTACTGACATTAGCAATTAGGATTCTAACAGGCATCTCAAACCTTAAATATCCAAAACAAAATCTGGGTTTTTTTCCTATTCAAATGTGTTCAGTTCTTCTTCCCTGTTTTAGGACACAGCAATGCAATTCTCCTAATTTCCCAGGTCAAAACACAGATAGTTGTTCTTCAATCAATCTTCTTTTTCTTTTAGTTCACATCCAATACACTAACCCTGTGTCTCTGTCTTCAACACACATTCAGATTCAGTCATTTTTTTCCCCCCAGCTCTGTAGCTACCATGTTGTTTGCAATAGGATGTTTGCAATAGCCAACTAGTTGGTCTCCCTTGTTGCTTCCCGTGTCCTCTATAGTATGCATTGAACACAGCCACCAGCAATGCTTTTCAGAAGCTCAGACTTTATCACCCCCTTCTCAGAGCTTTCAGATGCCCCTCACTTCCGTTAGAGGAAAACCCCAAGTCATCAGCATAGTGCATGAGCCCTGAACGCCACCAATGGCACTGACCTCTTTGCTATTTATTCCTCACAAGCTCTGCATGTTCCCACCTCAGGGCCTCTGCTTTTGCTGTGCTCCTTGCCTGGAATGCTCCTCCTATGGTCATTAACCTAGTTACCTCCCTCGCTAGATTCATGTCTCTACTCACGTGGCTGCATTGTATCAAGATAACTTATTCCTGTGTGATGAAAGAAAGAAAGAAAGAAAGAAAGAAAGAAAGAAAGAAAGAAAGAAAGAAAGAAAGAAAGGAAGGAAGGAAGGAAGGAAGGAAGGAAGGAAGGAAGGAAGGAAGGAAGGAAGGAAGGAAGGAAAGAAAGAAAAAGAAAGAAAACTAGCTTCTCCATCATTTGTGGTCTAAGGTCTCCTATACGGCCTTACTTTTCTCAGGAGGTCTTATGTGTTACCTGTTTTCCCTACCTCGAGAGTCCCTAGAACCTGTTCATAGTGCTTCAGGCCATGATATACATTGCTTTTCAACTCTCCATTCAGTGATATCAAGTCTGTGACTTGAAATCCACCAGGGTGGAAAATAGTTACTCAGGGAAATCGGCGAATGAACAAATGAGGGGTTTCTTTTCTTTTTTCTTTTAAGGTCCAGTATACTAGGACCATCATTCCTAAATAGAATGTTACATAAAGATCAGAGTCATTTGCTCATTTATTCATTGCTGTTTTCCCTGTGCCTAGAATAGTGTCTGTCAGAAATTATCTCTCAGTGACAATTTGGTCAAATCAGTAAAGAATGAAGTTAAAAAGTCATTTTTTATATAGGGATTAAGAAAGGAAAGCTGAATCAATTTTTAAAATTTAATTTTATTCTAATCTGCCTTTGGGGATTTTGATGATACTATATACCATCTAGAATTTAATTGAGACCTAGATACTTACAAGGAGTCATATTGGAATTAATATTACAAATCAGAAATAAACTGCCCTTCACCCACAGAATGAAAAGGTCATCAAATAAGCATGTGAATCTGTGTCCTCTGCATGCAGAAAGGAAAAAAAAACAGTTTGAAAGTAAAACAGTGGAAATATTTCTTAAGGTTATTGCTGGATGCACATGTCAGTAGCACATGGTTTTCATGCATTGAAGATGGACGATCCTCTGTAACAGTGAGTTTGTTTCCTATGGAGCACAAAAGCACTTAGAATTCCATTCTGGAAGCTATGTGCAAAGTATGACATAAGTTTTTCTTCCTTTTTGTGTGCTTAGCATCTTACCTTGGTTACACTTGACCCAATTTTGTTTGCTTTGTTTTTGTTTTCTGGTTCATCTGATTTGCTATGACCAAGATAAGAAGTTTTAGGTCATTTCAACTTGTTCCACATCAGTTTTAGAAGAAGAAGAGTCTTGGCTTGATTCACTTTCTGATTTAAACTTTGGAATCAGGGATAACAGGAATTATGCACCTAAAACCAAGCATGCAGCCTGTACTCCCATTTCACAGAAAAGGAAGTAGTAAAGCACCAGGTAGAAAATACAAATTCTTTGAGCTCTTTAATGGCAGAGGTGGCGCCTGTACCTACATCTGCACTTTCCTAGTTCATCCACTTTTCAATACATCTACAGAAAAGTACATCCTAAGAATGCAGAAGATGAGGAAATTATCTCTTATCGTTAGCACCATTGAAGGCTTTCTCATTTGGCACATGGTAAAACAAAATCTACATGCTTTGTATTGTAACCCAGAATATAGACTCATGACTAGAGAAAAGTTTCAGGAACCCAGTTGCTCTGCACAAGATTCTGGTATTTTTGATTCTAGTCAGGTCTGCTTCATTTTATTAATGCTACACATGAGCCACTAAATTGATCTGCTGGGTCAGGAGCTACTAATAGATGAGAAGGCACAGTGATAAACACTCTTTTAAAAAGGGGAGATCCCTTTGAAATGACAATCTAGGGAGCACAAGTGTATAGCACAGACAAGATGTATCTACCCAGCACCTTGCCCTTACATGCACTACATAAGCCCTGGAAGGTTGAAAGACGTCACCAAGAATGAAAATGTAAATACATTTTAAGTTTCAAAGGATTCAAAAATTTTCCCTCTGGTTTTTACATTTGGATTTAAAAAATCTCCCAATGTCTCTCCAATAAGACATTTAAAAACTAGTAACTTGAATAAAGGCTACATATAAAAAAGCAGATTTGGAATGCTATGCATTGATTGTATTGAGAGTCGACATTTAAATTCATTAACAGGGCAGCATGTGGAAGCTTTTTCCATTTCCTATAAATGCTATTTCAAATCACAGCAGGCAAAGAAAACAGTTCATTTTCAAAGAGATGTTAGATTTTTATGTAATGAGATGCTGTGAAAAACAAAAATAATATGAATACATAGATAAATATTTGCAGGGTGCCTGGGTATTTTGATACATGCTCCACAAATGTTTTCCCTTCCTTGTGGTCTGGAAGCTTCTGAAGAAAGTCTTGCACTCAATCTGTTTTCCTGTTACATGGCCTGTTTGTCCTAAGTTTCCAAGTTTTTCTCACTCTGCACTGATATCTTTATACTTTTAATTTTCCCCTGTAAGTTCTACTGCTTTTGTTCCAACTATCTTAATGGTGTCTTATTTAGCTGTCCTCCTCCACCATCTGGTCTTTGACAAGGTGTTCTACTGTAATCATTCTGGATGGCTCTTGGACAGCCAGTCTCTCTTTCAGCCCACACTCCATGGAACTGCTCTCAAGCCAGGAGCTACCAAGGTGATTTTCAGGGGGCAATCACCATGAGGTACCTGAGGATGGAAAAGGAGCCTCTTTCAGAACACTGGAAGCCAGACTTGTGAGAAAAAAAAAAAAAAAAAAGGTGCCCAGTCCTTAGTGACATTAATCAAACAGTTGAATGAGACTTTACCAAACCAAGCACTTGCATTGAAATTTGCAACATTTTTCAAACATTTTAAATACATCATATTTTATTTATCCAGTCTGAGTTCAAATTGTCTTTGTCCACTTAAAGATTTCTATTCATTTATTCTGTAGTCCTGGGGATCAAACACAGGAGCATTCCACTTCTAAGTTATATCCCTAGCTCTTTTAATTTTCTATTTTTATTTGAGATAGGGTCTAAGTTGCCCAGGTGGGCCTTGAATCTATGATCCTCCTGCCTCAGCCTCCAGAGTAACTGAGATCAAAGGTTATGTACCACTATGTATGACTGTCAAGTTAAAGAGTTTTAAACTGATATTCTCATCATCTTCTTTGCCTTGTCTATAACAGACACAGCCCCTTTCAGGCCTGCCCCTCCTCTGAGGTCGTTTCATAATATAAACTTTTCTAACTTGAGTGAATGAAATAAAAGTCGACTTCCTGCAAATCAGATCTGAAAATTTTAATGGTAATAACAAAAATAATGACTGGTGGGTGAGACAATGTAGTTCAGTGGTAGAGTACTTGCTTGGAAAGTATGAGGCCCTGTGCTTAAATCCCCAACATGGAAAAAGAATAGAAGAAAATAAATAAAATAATCATATCAACAACAGTGGCTAATATTTAGTTTTTAGTGAGTGGTTATTAAATACTACCATAAATTAAGGTGGGATACTTAAATTTTGCTGCAAATTTGTTTTCCAAAATCCTGATATCCATGCCATATCTGTGTCGGTTAGATTCATGTGGTACCAGAATCTCTGGAGGTGGGAAATAACCAACAGAAGTTTTCAAAGTTTCTCAGGTGATTCCATGAGCAATTAAATTTGAGAACTCCTGTGTGAGAGGTTTGTTAATGAATTATTTCATTTGTTCCTTACAGCAATCATATAAAGTACTTAATATTGTCATCATTGGACCTCAAAGCCACATGGGTAATATTCAACAGAACAAGGCTTTGAAAATACTAGAGTGAGGTAAGGAAGAAGAAGGGAAGAAAAGAATGCCATGGGTAGGAATAACTCACAGAGGAAGCACTTTGTCCCTCAAAGAAATCATTAACTAAAACACCAAAGCCAGAGTATTGTGGGTGTTAAAAGTCCATCATCAAGAGAAACACTTTAGGATCTAATAATGGTTTATCAGATAACAGAGCACAGATGCTACTTCTCTTCATTTATCAACATTCAATAGACATTTATCAAACTGTATCCATAAATTAAACACTTAACTAATAAGCTAGCTGTGAACTGCAATAAGAGAGACAGATTCCATCCTGGAACTCTCCATGTGCCAGTATGGTTGACTTTGATTCCTGATGCCCGAGACAAAGCAGACTGTTATGTGCTGCAGACAACTGTCTTTAGCCAATGTTGATAATGAAATCTCAAGTTAGGCCAAAAGCTAGCAATACAAGACCGATTTCATAGCTATGTTATTAACACACTGTAGTTGTTGGAACTAACAGGCTTACGTGAAACTTGACTGACAAGTTGTTGGGAGAAGAGGGAGAATATAGATTTTTTTCTACGCTAAAAACTGTGAAGAATATTGAATCATCAACAAAATATTAATTACAATAAGCTCGACAGAACTGAATGACCAAAGCTATTGAAATTCCCTATTACTAGTAGATGGATGCATATAATGGGCTAGTTTCACATGAAATACTTTTAGAAGCCTTCTAGAAAACAGTTTTGATTTTTCATTCTAAAATTTTCATTTTTTTCACATTTTAGAGTGGACCTCTTTAACCCTTTCAGCCAAAAAGTTACACCTGTGCATTTTCTCTAAGGCAGAATTTTCCAGCAATGTCCGATGCATTTTTATATCTCTGACTTTTAAGAGATAAAACAAAACTTGTAGGAAGATTCTCAAAAAGAAAATCATCATTTTTTTTTTTCTGTGCTGGGTATTGAACCCAGCACCTCGCACATGCTAGGCTAGATAAGCATTCTACCATAGAGCTACATCCCCAGTCCTTAAAAAAATCATTAGTGCGTTATCATTATACATAATATGGGTTTCATTTTGACATATTCATGGAATATAATTTGCTCTGTTTCAGTCCCTAGTGTTTCTTTCCTTTCTCTCTTCCTTTTCTGTTCTCCTTCATCTACTCTACTGGTCTTCTTTCTGTTTTTTATTGTTTTAAATTGGTGCTTTACAGATATATATGTAAAGATAGAATGATAGAATTCACTATGATACACACACACACACACACACACACACACACACAAGTAGCATAATTTGGTCAATGTCATTCCACAGCCCCTCCCTTTTCATGTCCCTCTTCCTTCCCCTTCATTCCTCATCCTCTGCTCCACTGATCTCCCTATTGTTTTTATGGGATCTCACATATTTTTCCCTTTATTTTGCTCTAGCTTCCACATATGAGGAAGCTAGTCAAAACATTTGACTCTAGACTTGATGAATCTGGCTTATTTCACTTAGAAACAGGTTCAGAAAGTGTTTAAGTTTCCCACACCGGCCTCAAACTTGCAATCCTCCAACAGCTAGAATTAAAGGTCTGCACCACCACAACCAGCAGAAAATCTCTAATTTTATATCAAATAGATAAAGAGGCACTGAGCTCCTACATGGAAACTGTACTTCTATTTTTGCTAATACTCTGTATGCTAAAAATGAAGTATTTAAAAGCACTAAGTTTTAAATATGATAAAGAATAATTTTTGACTTTGATGGTGAGTCAACACATCCTGCTACTATACTCTACCAGATAATCTAAGTTTTAAAAAAAACCATATATTTTCTTCATCTAACAGTTTAAAATAATCTTTCAAATATAAATGAACCAAAAACACTTCCTTGATTATTTCCCAGCAAATTTTTCATGCCAAAACAAATGTCATCCCACACTGATCCCAAGGTATGCTGGTCTTCTCCAGTAGCATTTTCAGAATTAAGAATTCACATCTTTTGGCCTCATGGCTGGAGTTATTTTAATTGTAGGATATTCAAGTTATGTAGGATTTCTATTCATCATATCTAAAGGTTATGAGGTTCAAGGATATTTTTCCAAGTAATTTCAAGCACATCTTAACCACTTAGAATTAACCAGTACAGGTTAAGTATCCCTTATCTAAAATGATTGGGAAACAAAGAGTTTCAGATATTTTTTCCAGATTTTTTAATATTTGCATCTACATAATAAGGTATCTTGTGGATGGAACCCAAATTTAAACACAAAATTCATTTGTTTCATATATATCTTACACATGCCCCAAAAGTAGTTTTATGCAATATTTTTAGTGCAATCAAATTTTGACTGTGATCCATTATCACATGAGGTCAGGTGTGGAGTTTTCCACTTATGGCATCACATTGGTGCTCAAGAGATTGCAGATTTTCATATTTAGATTTAGTATTTACAATTTCAGATTTTCTGATTAGGAATGCTTAACCTGTAACTTTGGCATTATTATATTTTTTCTCAAGCAAAAATAAAAGTCCAAGGCCTGAAGCAAGCCCCAAGGTCTCATTGCCCATATGCTCATTCATTGTCTCCATATTTTAATAAAAGTGGAAATGTTTAGGGAACACTGGCTGTTGTGTCTTACAATATCTACAACAGAGAAACTTTTAATTGGGGCAATTAGTTGATATCATGACACAGATAAATAAGGCAGCAGCTGGTACATGAACAATGCTCCACTTCCTACCTTGGGAGCTTTGGCATGCTTCCCACACCTGGCATCCTTGACAAGGCTGAGATCTAACAGCTCCGTCTCCTGCAAGGCAAAAATGTGAAACTGTTAAGCAACCACAAAGATCTTTTTTCTTTGTTTCATGCCATTGACATCCTTTAAAAAAATAATACTGTTTTGAGACTTGCCTGAAGATTTCTCTGCAGTTGGGCTATTCCCTCCCCCCTTTTTTTTTAAATCACTTCTCAGTTGAAATAGGATGGAAACAAAAAAGATGGCTAACTGCTAACTGTTCAGTTTGACATATATGATAACACTTCTGGAAAAAATGAAGTGCATGCTTTGAGTCCCCAATCTATCCTCCAAGATAGTCCTAAATCAGGAGGAGTCAGTCCTTTTTTGTTCCACTGTTGAAAATAATCCTGGGAGTCACAGAATATAGGCAAAGATACAAGGAGATGTCAGTGAGGATGGAGGATTAGGGAGGAGGATGGAAACTCACATGTATTACTAGCTCATCTGGCCAAGGTAAAGATATGGATCTGCCTCCTATAACCCCAAGCATTTTACACATAAACTTCATGACCCTATATTTTTTTTGTGTGCATTATCTATTATTAAACATATATGCAAGTTACTCTAATATAAGACACATAAGATGTGATTGCTTCCCTGGATCACCATCAAATAGAGAGGTAAAGAAATGTAGATATGCAAGACAAGGGAAAGTGCTTTAATGTCAAGTTCAGTTAGCTGCTATGAGAGGTCAACAGAGAAAAGATTGTCTTCCCCCTAGAGGTTGGAAGAAAAGTTCATGGAGGAGTCAAGCTTGGAGAAAAGAAATGGGGAGGAAGAGGGCTCATCCTGGGTACAGGGTACACAAAAACCCAGACAAGAATGAACCAGAGGCTTGAGTTGAATCTTGAAATATTCATGGCCTTTAGACACTTAGAGAACATTACAGGGAAAGAGTAGAGAGAAGAAGAATCAGGGGGCACACAGGAGTAAAGAAGAGCAACACCCCAGGCATAAGTGGCAGTGTGGGAGTGAATTCACATGAAGACATTCAGTATTCCATTCGTGTGGCGTGTCAAACATGTGAAGAGAAGCCATGCAGATGATGTCAGGGGATTAGAGACTCTGAAAGTTCAGCTCAGGACACTGAGCTATGAGGTTTGTGACATACATGTTATGGAGTTATACAATGGAATCTGCCACTAGTCAGATAGGACTGGGGTGCCATGAGTAGAATTGTCTTAAACTGATTCTAGATGTCCAACCTATGTTTTCTGGAAAATAAGCCAGCTGGATGCAGGCATCTAGTCCTTTCTCCCAGAGAAGGTACTGTGTCATATTTCAGTGGCCAACAGACAGGCCCTCAGGACAGGAGTGTCTAACTTCTCCTAGACTGCAAGATCCCCAAAGACCTGCACACTGGTGTTGCCAGGCAGCTTTTTCCAACAGCTACCACCAATTCCCAAAGAAGTTTGGTGAAAATAGTCTGATCATTTTTCTAAGGCCACAGTACAATAGGGGTAGAATCAGAGGTAGAGTCCCTATCCTAGAAATGCGAACCCACACAGCAGGTCCAATAAGACACTTCTGAGAAATGAGGAAAGCTACGAAACATTGGGTCTCTGATCGTGCTCACCCAGATTTTGTAAGGTTCCTTTTCCCCATTTTAGAAGATTCCTTAGCAAATCCCACACTGTGTGGGGCCCTGTGGAAGTCCTCCCAAGCCCTGTGGTTTGACAGGTCAGAACCAGGTTAAGAACTTTGTAGGATAGATCTATAGTGCTGCCATTTCCCCCAAGGCCATTCTATCCACTATATTGAAGGTACCTGATCAGTGTTAGTAAACAACAGTATCAACCTGGAATTCCTTGCTTCCCCTAGGCAAATGCATTATAGATCCCTTTATGGAGAAACGACGGGAAACCAGCCATGAAGAAGTTGACCATCTGGCCCAAATTTCTTCATCTCCACAGCAACAACAACCAAACCAGAGGCTGGAAGAGGGGAAACAGTAAGGATACCAAGCTGATGAAGTTTAATCTAGAAGGTGGAACTGAGTGGAGATCTGGGAGACAAGATAAAGATACATAATAGGAAGAGAGATTAGAAAACAGTATGGTGTAGCGTGGGACAGAAGGACAGGGAGGAATCATAAACAGTGATGCAATTTCTATCTTCCTTACTGGGACTTGCAATTTTGCACAAAATGATAGTTCATTTTGGAGATGTTGGTCGGAGAGGTTTATCTAAGTGGAAATGGCAGTCACTGAGTCACTCAAGCACTATTAATTAGGTGTAAACAATGTGTCAGGCATAGGATAGTACTGAGGATTAAATGCCAAAATGCAAAGATAAAATCTTTGAAAATGCATAGACATAGGCTATAGAAGGCTATGGCATCTTTTCAGCCAATCCACAAGGATGAGGAGTTTGTTAGTCTTACAAATTTGCATGGCGGGGAGAGAACAGGTGTTTTCAGAAAGAAAACAGGGGAAGAATCCATGTACAGAAAACCATGAGCCACTTGGGATGTGCACTAGGGATGCATGGAGAGTAGCAACAATCACCTTCAGATTTAGTGGACCTAATGCGACTGTCCTCTTTATCATTGTTCATAAAGCAATGGTATTTGTGGTTGGTTCTATTCAAGGAAGTTCCTCCCAGTTGAACAAACTATAGACTGAAGTGTTACTTGTTTGATAATATACACAAAGCCCGAATTGAGTTCACAAATAACCTACATCACAGCAGGCATCATTACATGGACGTTTATATTACCAATAATGAACTCTGTTTTCTACTTTCAGCTCCAAAGAAGCGTTCCATCCCCAAGCTACCAAGAATAGTTAATGCCAGATACCCTAGGGATTCATTCTGAGAAAAGAAAACGAAGAAATTTCTCTCACCCGTGTGTAAAATTGCATGTACAGGAAAACCACTGCAGGGCACCATCGATGTGGGTAATGTGGCATGGGAAAGACCCAGGTGGAAAAGCTCTTCATGGACTCATTCAGTTAAAAAGTGATCATTAAAATAGCATCTCTCCCTTCTATTAACATGCAACAGCCACCCCTCTGAGGCTTAACTACATTTTTTCTCTCCTCCCCTAAGAGGAAAATGAGGAACTCAATGCACAGGACCACAACAATGTTATTTGTGTCATTGAAACTTTTTCTAGGTTAATTTTCTTTCGTTAATAGTTTTAACAACCCATTATTATAAAGCAGTGAAACGGTCCCTATCTCAGTTATTTTAAGAGTTTTCTAGCTTTGCGAAATTCACTACTTTTTGCTCCTTTCTTTAAGAAAGGGAGATCACCTTATATACAAACAGGAAACCTAGGCATAAGTGAAGGACCTAATATTAATTGTTACATATTCATCCAGTCATTTTCCCACACTGAGCATCAATTGTATCATCTACTAAATAAGGATGATAACACCTTCCAAAAATGTAGTCTTCTGGAAGGCTTGCTACAACATATATTAGCTAAATACCTCCCATCAGAGTTTTTGGTTCATATGTCTGCACAGACTTCAGAATCTGCACCTCTAATAAATTTCCAGTAATGCTGATGCTGCCAGTCCAAGGACCATATTTGATAAGTACTGATAGATACACACTCATAGGTTGTTGTTATAAGGCTTGTAGGTGAACATGATTGATAACACTATACAGTATTTATATATTACATGAAGAATCAGTAATAATCATTTCTTTCTACAGGGACCTACCAAAAATATTATACATACTGCCTATAAAAGTGTGTCTAATCTTGAACAATCAAGGCCTGGGATTTAACTGAAGAAAAATGCTATCAACTTCTATTTTAAAATTTTTCCTTGTATTAAATTGTATTCTCTACAAGTCTTTAAGTGTTAAGAAATTCAAGCAATCATTGAAATTGTTTTCTTTTGGCAGAAAATACTCTATTACTTAGCTTTTGTGTTATTATTCATAATATTAAATTTTTTTTTGAGTAAGAAAATTGGTTTTCTTTAACCTCTAAGCCCATCCAACCACCAAAAGAGGATATGGGTGCACAGTCAGGAGATCTGCTTGGAGGAGTAAAGTAAGAATGCAGTCACAGACACCTTTATTTAGGCCCACAATGACACCTGCAAAAATTGGAAATCATACTTCCAGGACCCAAAATACATGTACTGGACTGTTGTGCTTCCTCTCCTTGTAAGAATGGAGAAAAGTAAATTAAGAGTGATCAAAGGTTTTTGAAGATTTTGTGTTATTTTTAAATTTTGAATTAATGATGAGAAAACTGATACCTACAAGCTAAGGGAAAACTGAATGGTCTCTGATGTTTACTATTCAGCAGAAAAATTTCAATCCATCAGCCTCAAACCTACTGTGAGGTAGATGAGCCATGAAATCCACTGCAAACTCAGGAAAGAATACAATTTAGAACTCAACTCTTTCCAGAATACAAATTTTTGTGCATTGTTACCAAATTCCATTAGTCACCCAATATAATAATGTGCTTCAAGTTCACACAGTACATAATCACAGCAGCAATTACAGTCATGAGCTTTTCACACAGAAGATATTAATGTTGGGTGTGTGTGGTGTGGTATGTGTGATTATGTATACCTCTACATGTGGTATATTCATTAACTTGTTCAACCTCGATTTACCACAAGTAGAATACATTGATATATTTTTGACTGCCAAATATCCTTACAATGCACAATTTAAAAATCCTATTTTAGAGACCTTTAATGAAAAGGTTTTAATTTAAAAAGAAGCAGATGGACTTAACTACTCTTTGTTCCTTCACTCTGTTTTGGAGGGGGTACAAAATCTGAGCGGTATAGCTCTTAAAAAAAATCTCTGCCCTGTCTTTCACCTGGTCTTGTTTCCTTTGTTCCCTAGGCATGTTTTATTAAGTCTTTTACCCATAGCCTATGATGAAGTCCCAGCATAAGTAACACCAATGGAAATCAGATGCACCAGTCATCAGTACAATATAGCAGAGATCAGAAAAAGGTGATACATTTGAATTTCTTTATTTACACATGCTTAAGTTAGTATAATGCAAATTTCTTAAAGCTAAGAGGCAGAAAATCTAAGTTTTTGCTTGGCATTATCGCTTGTCATCAATGCAGTATTAAGCACATTACTGCAGATGTTTGTGTTTGCCTGGTATCCTTATCTGTCAAACACAGATGCAGAGGCCAGCAACATCTTCCTTATTGGGCTGCTGCTTAATCAATTGAGATATTAAACTAAGATCTCCATTCAGAAAGTGAGGAACAATGCATTCATACAAAATCTTATGCTTGCAACATTTCCCATTCCAAGTGAAAGGGAAAAGATCCTACTAGAAACTACTAAAGCTGGCAGATAAAGCATTTAGAAGAAAAATGTGGAATAGAAATGAACAAAAGAAAAAATTGTTCAAAAACCTAATATTCACAAGATATTTCTTAAAATCTTGAAACCTAAATAAGAGAAGCAACTTCCAGTAAAAAATAATTTCACTTTTATGTTTCAAAATTAAATACAAAATTAGACTAACATTTGGCATGGAAAGAAAGTATAGGATAGTTCATGTGTTGTGGGCTGTACTATACTATCTTGACATAGGATTTCTGGACTTGCTTCTGAATCTCTTGACCAAATGAACTTGCTTTTTCATCTCTATTGGTACAGTGCTTAACAAGAAGTCCAGAGGGTGTAGTCTGTCCTGGTTTATGGAAGTAATGACACCCTGATGAGGACAGTAGGTGCTGACTTTGGCTCTAAGAAGAACACAGTATATAAAATATCAGTCAATTTCACCTTTACTCAGAAAACTAACTAGATATCTACTGTTACAAGCAACCTAGGACATAAAAAGTTGGCCAACAAATCAGGTAACTACCAGATTCGTATATTCTCTTAAATTTTACAGAATAAATGAATATCAGGGAGTGGGGGATCCAATGCTTTAAGATATTTCTTCCTTATATTTATGCCTCAAATGGATCCCTGGCCCTGCTTCAAAATTCCATTGTTCCAATGGCATTGGTAAGTACATGACCAGTGTGGCAGAAAATGTGAAGGCTATTTGGCATTTTTCTTTTTTCTTTTCTTTCTTCCTTCATTGTGCCATCATGTTTCCTATAAAAATAAGAAATTCACCAATGTCTGGAGTTTATGCATTCTTCAAGGGTCAAGATCAATATCCAAGATGAAACTGGACAGGAAAAAATCAGGCAGTATCTCTGAATACATTTTTTAATTCACAGAGGCTTCTCAGCCAGGTACAAATTTTATGACTCAACTAGGTAGAGAACAGAGATCAGAAAAGATGGTGAAGCCTAGAGAAATAGCAGACAACTATAGTGACAATTCATATAACATCTAGGGGCAAGATATGGTTTGTGGAAAACTTAAGGGCCTGAAAAAACTCACTATCCTATTCTTCAATAAATTTTTACTGAGCACCTATAATATAGCAGACACTCAGTTAAGAAATGGGGATATAATGATGAGTAAAAAGAAACCCAGTGTGGGCACTCACAGAATGGAGATATTGCAATTTAGAGATGGCTTTAGTAAGTGTCAATTTACAACTACAGTGAGTATTTAGAGTTGAGTACCAAGTCCTGCAGCAGTAGCTGCAAGCAGAGATGTCTCTCTGAGAAAGTTATGACATAGTTGATTTATGAAAGAAGCAGTAAAGGGTGCATAAATGCTCAGGAAGAGAAAAGAGTTTGTGTAAAGACCCTGGAAAAGGAAGGAACAGGATACTGTAAGACAGAAAGAATAGCATACTAAAGTAGGCAGTCTGATGGATCTCTAACCATATAGGGCATGATGGCCAGTTTAAGGATTTTTGCATTTATTCTACAAGCAAAGTTGTTGGAATATTTTGAGCAAGAGGTTGCCATAACCAGATCTTCAATTGAACAGATCACTTTGACATCAGAAATATACAAAAGTGTCCCTCAGAATCCATGGGGGATTGGTTCCAGGATGCTTATGGATTCCAAAATCTATGGATGCTCAAGTCCCTTATATAAATGGTATAGTATTTGCATGTGACATTTGTATATCCTTTCATATACAGTAAGTCATCTCTAGATTACTTAAACACCTAATATAGTGTAAATGTTATGTTAATAGATGTTATAGAATATTGTTTATGGAATAATGGCAAGAAAAAATGGATGTGCCTGTTCAGTATGGAAACGCTTTCCTTAGGAATATTTTTGATCTGTAATTGTCTGAATCTGAGAGTACAGACCTCAGGGGTAGGAAGGTGTGATATAGTTAGGAAGTTAAATGGCTAAGACTTAGTGCCGTTTAGATATCTGGAGTGAAAAAAGATGGACTGTAAGGATGCAGAAAAGCAGTAGTCCAGGAGGTAGGAGATAAACCAGAAGACCCTTATGTCATGCTTCCATCCCTTCTTTAAATTGTTATTGTCAGGTATTTTGGTCACAGTGCAAAAACATGATTGGCACAGAAATTGGTACAAAAAAGTGAAATTGGTGCTGTGATTAACCAGACCATTAGATTCAGAAATCTTTGGAACTGGTTTGTGGAAAGAGTTTGGAAATATTTGGGGATGCATGCTGAAAATGCCTTAAGTTGTTTTAAACAGAGTTTAATGGGTGATTCCAGTGGTAGCTCAGACCAGATAATGCTGATGGGAATATGGACAATGAAGACTGTGTTCATGAGATTTCAGAAGGGAATGAGGACTCTATTGGAAATTGGACTACTGGTCATTCATGTTACATCCTGGTAAAGAAGTTGTCTACATTTTCCCCATGTCCTGAGACATTGTATGAAGCTAAAATTAAAGGTATTAAATTAATTAATCTGGTGGAGTGAATTTCAAGGCAGCACAGCATTCAGGCAGTGGCATGGGTATTACTGACAACTTTTAGACAAGTTTACCATGAAAATCAGGAGAAACAGAAGAGAGAGAAGATTTCAAAATTTTGCAGTTTGGCAAGAAAAGTGAATGTGAAACAACAGGTCAAAGAAATTGTTGTAGAGATTACTGCCGTTAAAGAGAAGTGTAGCAGGAGGATCACAAGTTCAAAGCCAGCCTCTTCAACTTAAGAGGGCCCTAAGAAACTCAGTGAGACTCTGTCTCTAAACAAAACATTAAACAAATGTCTGGAGATGTGACTCCATGGTTAAGCTCCCCTGAGTTCAATCCTTGGCACAGAAGAAGGAGAAGAGAAGGAGGAGTAGGAGGAAGAAAAGAAGAAGATTATGCATAGAGAAAATAGGAAAGATATCTTGTGGCCATCTCAGGAAATTCCAAGACCACACCCTTTGTAGGCTTAAGAATGTACAAGGAAAATTTGTTTTAAGAGACTTGAGGACACCCTGCTCATCCAGGGGTGCCTAGAAAGTTGTTTCTCCAGGATGTTTCACCATGCTCAGCTCCCTAAGCCAGAGGCCACTGAAACTCTGGTCCAAATGGACCCAACCACTGCTCAAGCTGGTGGCAGACTTTGGCATCATCCATGTGGTACTGTTTCTGCAGGAAAGCAAAATGCTGGAGTTAAGAGGTCATGGAGATCTTTCTTCGAGATTTCAAAGGAAGTCTTGGGAGGTAAGACAAAATGTAGTGGGGTCAGAATCCCTGCAGGCAGCCTCTAAGAAGGGAATGCATAAAGGTTTGAGAAGGAAAATAAAGCTGCAGATGATAGCTCTGGAATGTAGAGATGCCAGTAAAGTGGAATGTATGCTGAGGAAAGCTGCTGGCTATGAACAGAGCCAATCTAAGAACATGTGGGCTGCAACCAGCAAGGTGCCATAGGGGTAAAGCTTCACAAGCAAGCCCTTTGGAGATCAAATCTTGCCACTATGTGCACTGGATGCCAGGAGCTAAAGGACCTAATATTTTCCTAACTAGGTTTTGGTCTTAATTTGGTCCCATTCCTTCTTTCTATGCCTGTTTCTCCCCATTGGATTAGAAAAGTTTATTGTGTAGCATTGTATATTGTATAGATTTAATCTTTTGGTCTCACAGGGGTTCACAACCAAGAATTTGCCTTAAGTAACAGAAGAGACTGAATTTGGGGCAATGCTATATTAATACTATGGGAACTTTTAAAAATGAACTAAATGCATTTTGTATTTTGAGGTGGACATGAGCCTTTGGAGATCAGAGACAGAATGTTATATTTTGGATATGAGGTATCTTCCAAAAGCTCCTGTAGTAATTTTCAGAAATGAAAAGATTAGATGATGAGAAATGTGACTTCATCAATGGATTAATCCATTTGATGGGTTAATAATTTGAAAGGACTACTGTATTGGGTGGTATCTGTAGGCAGGTGGGGTGTGGCTGGAGGAAGTACATCCTCCCTCTCTCTGCTTCCTGGCTATCATGAGCAGAGCAGTGTTTCTTCAAGATGCCTTTCCATCATGATGTTCTGCCTCACCTCAGGCCCTCAGTAATACAGTTGGCTGACCATGAACTAAACCTCTGAAACCATGATTCCAAAATAAATTTTTCCTCCTTCAAGTTGTTCTTGTCAGGTATTTTAGTCACAGTGATGAAAGCCTACCAACACACCTACCAGTAGTGGGCAGAATTCTAAGATGGCAAAGATTCTTCCTGCCCTATTGTATCTGTGCCTCTGTGTAATCCTCTCCCTTTGAACATAAACAGAATCTGCATCTTTTTTCTAACCTATAGCATATGACAGAGGTGATGGGCTCTCATTCCCATGATTGTTATGTAATATGGCAAACAGGAAACAACTTTGCAGGTGACATTAAGACTCCCAATTAGATGACTTAAGGTTAACCAAGAGAGATACATCCTGAGTAAGCCTTTATGAAGAGAATGACTGAGAAGCAGAAAAGACTCTAATCTGATGGCTTTATAATATGCCATCTAAGCAAAGGAAGAACTGAGCTAGACACTGTGATATACGCCTATCATCTCAGTGACTTGGGAGGCTGAGGCAGAAGGATCACAAGTTCATGGCTAATCTCAGAAACTCAGCCAGGCCCTAGGCAACTTAGTGACACCCTGTCTCAATATTAAAAATTTTAAAAAATCTGGGGATATCTCTCAGTGGTAAAGCACCTTTGGGGTCAATACCCATTACCAAAAATAAAAACAACAACAACAACAAAAGAAGGTCTGTATATGACAAGAGTCTCAGCCTCAGAATTCATGGAACTGAATTCTAGCAAGGTCCTAAAACCCCTCAGAAACTAGAACTCCAGGTGATCACACAATCCTAAAGACAACTTCATTGCAAACTTGAGAGACCCCAAGATGATCAGACTATGACCCCCTGAAACTCTAACATAATAAATGTTTGCTGTTTTAAGCTACCAACTTTGTAGCAATTTGTAATTAAGCAATAGTTAACTAATACACTACTCCTATTATTTCTAAGTCCTAATGCATTTAAATAAAAAAGGAATGTGATGAATTTACATACCTTGATAACCTACCAAGCATACAAATAACTGCAGTGCTATCATCATTATTGAACACACCCAGTCAGAAACAATTACTATAATAGAATCAAAGACTTTTAAAGCTGAAAGGGGTCACAAAGAAAGAACTCAAGTTCCAGAGCAAATATATCAATTGCCAAGATCACTGAGATGGGGTACAGATTAAAAAAAGAATCCATATATCTCCAAACTAATTATTTTCCTAAAGAATCTTTCAATACTGATAATGCACCGGGAGTATTGAGCAATTCAAAGGAAAAGAAAACTCAATTCAGTCTTGTTCATGGACAAAAATAAAATAAAATAATAAATAATAAGAAGGCAGAACTATTTTTCAGAGGCTATGCATTGTGAAATATATCATTTATTAACTAAGTGTGTTCTTTATAAATTAGCAGATGAAATAATTTAGATCCTCATGGTTCAATGGCCAAATTTTCTCCTTATTTCTTTTTACAGCAAACTGACGAATTTTTATATACTCATATAAGTTAAATGCAGCAAAACATAAAACTATATGCTCAGTACCAAAGCTTTATTAAGACATAAAATTAATAAAATCTGACCATTTATATCCTGGCTGGATGTATCTATGATTCTGAGAGGGAAAACTGTCATACATGCTTCATAGATTCTAGGACATATTATATTAAAAACTATAAAATGATGAATGTAAAGCCAGATGACATTAACATGATAGTAATTATGTCATTTCTACCTTATTTGGTTGATATTTTAAAAAATGAGAAAAAAATCCATAATCACTGTAAAATATGTATATATATTCTAAAGTTCAATAAAATCAGGAATATATTAGATCTTTATGAACAGTATATTTTATTTTATTAATTCTAATTTATTACCTACCATGTCATGGAGGGATTCACATTTTGGAGAACAAATGACACTATACTTTTTTAAGGACTACAGTTTTGAAAATAATCTCAATTATGATGATAAGATCCATTCTCACAATTTTCTATTACTGCCTGTGCTAAGCAAAAGTCTTCATTTTAGGCTAATCAGATTAACTAGAAATAGCATCCATCATTTTGCAAATAGTTTCATAAGTGCTGAAAACCATCTTCATGAATATTTTGGGTGAGCAAAGATTCTAATTTCCATAAAAGGTCTTTTGAAAAGAAATATGGAAATGATATAGATTCATCAGGCAAACAAAGCTGTTTCCACTTGAGAAGTCCAGATGATTTAAGTGTAGCCAGATTGTCCCTTTGAGTCATCTAAAATGCTATCGCTGGTCTACGATTTGATGATGGCTGAACAGGCAGTCAAGTGTTTTCATCCGCCAATCCTACCTTAATATAATATTTGGATACACTAATTACTTCTTATATGACTTGAATTCCTTCATTTCTCTAGTGGTTCTCAAAGTGTGGCCACCTGATCGAGGACATCAACATAACTTTGGAACATGAGAAAAATGCGAATTTTTTGTTGATAACCTAGATTCAGGACCTTTGGGGTAGGGCTCACTCTTTTTTTTATTTAATAAGCCTCAGTGTGATTCAGATGCAATCTGAATTTTGAGAATCTCTGCCTTAGATCATAAAGGAAGATGAAGACTTCTCACAAAAGATTCATTAACCAATGGTAGGAATTGTAAGACATGGGGACAGTTGGATAGGCTACCTAGATCGATTTACAAAATAGCTGCATCAGAGTTCTATGACCAATGAGAGAACTACTAATCAAATTGTTCAAGAAAGGTCTTCTTTAGACCATTTTGTTTATCTATAGCACTGATACTGATTAAATCAGCAATTTCTACATTGGGCTCTTGGAGGCCAAGCACAATCAAGGAGAAGGTTTATGCATACCTGGCCTATTTCCAGATGTTCCGATTCACTGTGCTAGCAACCAATGTACTTCTCTCTCCCTTTGTTCACCAAGTCATGGTATGGGGATTTCTGAATGTCTGAAGCATATATTATTGGCATTTATCCTTGCCTTACCTTAGTAGCCACTTTGTACAGATAGTCTCATTTTTCTCCTTAAGTTATTTATTCCAAAATATACAACTAATTTTCTTGTTCCTATTAAGCCTTTCTCTGTGTTCCAGCAACCATAAGATTCAGATCAACTTTTCATCTTATATGACATTATGAATGTGCAGGGAGTTCATCTATTTTCCAAAAGGAGATATTTTAAGTGGATAATATGCGCAATTTTCATTTTCTTTTCAAAGACTTGCTTCTTAAGATCACTTTTGGCTTTCTGGCAAGATGAGAATCCAGTTGAGATTTTTCCAATGTTAATTTGTGCATTATGGACCTGGGAGTCTAATGAGGAGTAAGATGTTTAATGAATTTTCCTGAGCAGAACATTCACTGAGTTCATCAATAAATCAACCCCAAGGTCCTCGTGAAGGGCTGTAAGTTTACCAGAAGTAAACTCTCTTTTTGACTCAACTGTTCATTAACCTCAACACTAATTCAAGTACAAGAAATGAGGCCAGCTATTCATACCATGAACTATAAATGATTTATATAAAGTAGACTAAATCCAGGGTCATTTTTCAGTTATTCAGAAATTTGCTTGAAGTGCCTATAGGAAATTCTGTTGATGCTCACCTGGATCCCTGCTTGGACTTTTACTGGTTAGGTACAATTTCCCCGTGCCTATTGGCTTTGCTCCTAACAACCTGACTGACTCCCTTTGGCATCCTGTACCCACTTCACTCAAATGTGCAGACACCATGTACTTGGAAGGTTATATCCCCCCAGAGTGCTCATAGCTCTTGACTGACAGGTACAGGAGCAGGGAAGTCCAGCAACTTGCTTTGGGGCAAAACAAACTCCCAGGTGTAATCTAGGTTGTGGGATGCTCAGCAGATTAGGCTGAGGCTGGAACTTCACCTGAGGGTCTCCCTTTGTCTGGATCTTCCTTCCCCTCTCCTGCATCTTGCACTTTCCACTCTCACTCTTCTCTCCTGGGAGTCCTTCCTTAAATTGCTTGCATATTGCTTCCTTAAATTGCTTGGTTCTGTTCAGAAAACATGATCCATTATCATGTGTAAATAGTCAACATAGAAAATAATGTTAAACTTAAAATTATTTTTGAATTACACACTATTTTTAAAAATCAACATCATTGTTCTATTGATGATTTCCTTTGGCTTTTGATGCATTTTTGTATGTTTTAGATTTTTTAGTAGTATATACACTAAACAAGGATTCTTTGGGGCTGTGAATTCTTAGTCAATGTACTCTGTTTTACCTTGTATTATCTTTAATCAGATTTTTAAATATTTTGACCATTTCCTGTGAGATAGACACGTAGGTACGTACCAGCTAATCTAATGTGCAGTTTTCTCAAAAGCACTGTCACATCGCAATCTAAGAATGTCTGATTTTAAAGGAGAAATATTTCTTACAAAAAAGAATTAAAAGCTCTAAAAAGAATCCGTTTACATAATTCCCAATTCAGACTTAATTTTTGTTCATATTCAAAGCTAAAAGGAAATATGTTCATATCCACTATATTTTACTTTCTTCATGGTAAAGATTTCATTTCCCACCATCTCTTCTGGCTTCCCTTCCTTAAAAAAAAAAAAAAAAAAGAAATCTGTCCAAAATGTGACATATCTACTTATATTCCAGAAAGGAATAAAAATAATTCATTCCATAACTTCATCAAAACATTGTTTTAAAATGATTGAAGATGATTTAAAAAAATGCTTTAGATAAATATCATTTTTTCTAGGCATTTTCACAAACACTATTAACTTAATACCATCACTTTTTTGTGAATGAGGAGCAGGTAAATAAAAAAGGATCAGAGAGATTCATAGTGGGATGAGGGCAGATTTGAAAGCCAACACGGGAAAACTGTGAAATTAAAGAGTTACTGTGTATTTCAAAAATGTTAAAGGAATTGATTTTAAATGCTCTGACCACAAAGATGATAAATATGCACTATATAGATAAATATTCCATAGCCAATGCAATGCATACACTTATGTAATTTTACATTGCA
This sequence comes from Geosciurus inauris, assembly GCA_004024805.1. Taxonomy (NCBI): domain Eukaryota; kingdom Metazoa; phylum Chordata; class Mammalia; order Rodentia; family Sciuridae; genus Geosciurus; species Geosciurus inauris. The sequence goes on from PVHX01004379.1 coordinate 59,356, forward strand.
TCTATAAATATATACAAGCATTTCTCCTTAAAAATAATAGAAAAAATAATTAGTATTTTTGAGAGGAAAGTGCTCTAGAAAGAGAAAAAAAGGAAAGACCTAATAATCATTAATGTATCAAGCTAAATATTTACTGAGGATAAAATTTAAGGACAGAACAACTGTTACATAAAAGTTGCCCACCGGGAATCTTGGAATTACTCAGATGGCACAGATTTAAAAGACAGAAGAAATTGGGGCTTAAAATTTTATAGGAAGACTTTAGTAGCTAATGTGGAAAGGAGGGAATTTTTATGAACTTTAAGTTAATTAAAAACAGAAGCATTTTAAGGAACATGTGCAGAAATTTAAGTTTAACAGAGTAAGGTGGGAACAGATTTGGGAAGTGGACAGTGAGTTCATCCTTAGGAGGAGGAAGTTTAAATAAGTAATTTTGTTGGAATTCTTTGATTTCTGAATAGGGAACTGCAGAGTCATGTACCTAAATGCTTCTAATTTGCACTCCATAACAATAAGAAAGGAAATGATATTGTGTAAAAAGTCTTTTACAAGGCCTAATGTTTGCTGCGATCACTGCTTTGGAACAGTAAGACCAAACACAACAAACAAGAACAACTAATACAAGACATCTGTCTTTTCTGAACACATCCTTGACTTGCCCTTCAGGAGAAATTCTCTGAGCAATTCTTACATTCGCTTCCTTCATTAAAATAATTAAGAAGTGGCAATGCAGTACCCTGTATTTGAACAAATCAGTGAGGAGTGTGGAACCTTTCAAAAATTACGGCATGGAAAACTGGAAAAGGGATGAAAAGGAAGAAACAGACGAAAGGAAAGGGAATGTATATACAAGTGACAGAGACCAAGCACACTGAATAAATTTTTACCCTGAAGAAAAAGGTACAGAATGAAGTGAGTTCTTGGGGCAATGGAAAAATATTAAAGGAAAAAACACTGAAGAAGATATTTTCTTCCATTATGTTTCATACTTTCATGTTACATACCAGAAACACTTTTGGAAAGAAACTTAGGAACGAAGAAATGAAAGGAGGAGCTATGAGGCATGTCATGGCTAGTAGCTCTGCAGGCTTATGTTACCAGTGCTGACCCAAGGGTAGATAGGATACAATGGAAAACATAGTGTAAGCCAGAGAAAGCAACAGAGTAAGACTACAGGGCTGCCTCCTGTCATGTCTGTCATGAGGGCTGACTGATAACGATGACAGTAGGGACAATGTGGACCCCTAAAAACTCATTCTGAGGGTGCTCGGAGTTGCACTTGACCTTGGGTCTCTGCCCCTGCATAGGCATGACCTTCACCTTGTCAAAGCAGATGAGTGCTCTGAGCACAGAGATACCATAGAAGGATGCCATCAAGACAACCATGAATAAAAACCAGCCCTTGAATGACTTTTCTGAAATATTAAATTGGGCGGTGAAGTAAGAAGCAATTGACAGTACCATTGTTCTCATAAAATTGCCAACGGCAGGGTGCAGGGAAGAATTTTTTGCATCCTCTCCTTCCTTTAAATCAAAATGTGATCATTCTTCTAACACGTCTTTGTAAATATAGTTGAGAAACAAATATTAACTGTATTAGAATTTTTCACCGAGGGCAAGATAGAGGTAAGAATTAGTCACTGGCTTCTTCAGCTGCTGAAATATTACCTTCCAGCTGTGTGAGATGTCTTTTCACTCCAGATTATCTCCTCAAAGAATCATACTACTGATTAATATCCTTATTCACCTTTTGAAGTAAGATCCATAGGTTCATTCAAGGCCACCTCAGACTTTCTAAACAGGATCCCACTTTGACATTTATTTGTTCATTTCACAATTTACAATGTTATGAAAAAACTATTTATCTCTAGGGTTTGGAACATCTGAATTTCATAATATCTTATACACTCTACATATTGACCAGTTTCATTGTCCCTGAGTGTATATTTTTTTTCTAAATAAATGACTCATGAATCCTTAACATAGGCTTTGAGTGCCCAAGAGGACAGATCATTTTTTGATTTTTGCGCAATATATTTCTTCTTGCTCATATGAAAGTAAATCCTAAAAATAAATCTCACTCAGAATTTCTTCTCCTGTACTTAAAAAAAAGGGTAAATGCTTGGAGGGAAAATTTTAAATCCATTTAGCTCAGACTTCAGATTCCTATTCAGTGGCAATATTCTACTTGTTTTTCTTTAAAGTTGTTGTGATTTTCTTGTTATTTTCCTTAATATCTGGGAAAATTATTCCCCTGTGTGCCTTTGACCCAGTCACTCCTAGCACTCTAATAAACCTTTTGTCTCTGTTTATGCCTCATCACAAAAACCTTTTGTGTTTCTCAACCTGGGTAATTTGGGTTTTCAATCACAAGTCAGATGAATCACATTTGCTTTATGTGGGTCAGTCAAAATTAAGTACAGAAGTCTCCATGTACCAAAATTGGTACTATTCTGCCTTATGATTATGGAATTAAATTAACCTGAGTCTTAAGCACTGTCTATCCTTTGGCATTTTTTTTTATTATTAAAAAGTTGGGACACATAAAATAGTTCAACCTCAAAGAAACTGCATAGATTTCATAACTTTCTTGTCTTCTTTGGTATGAATTGATAGTCAGATAGGTGGTTCTCAAAATATAGTCTCTAGAACACTAGTATTGGCATAATCTGTAAATAGGAAACACAAATTTCTGGCCTCTATTTGAGGCCCTAGTAACAAAAGCATGTGGCTATACCAAGGTTTCTTGTTCTTAATAATTTCCTTACTTGTAAATACTCATATTTCCTTGAAAACACTTGGAAAAAAAGCGTGTCATGCTGTTTAAGTAAAATACCTGACGAATACAATAATCAGATGTTATTTTTAAACAAAATATGTAATTGAAAATTGATATGCTAGAGACAGAATGAGAGAGAGAAAGAGAGAAGGAATATAAGTGCAAATACAAAGAATAAATTGCATACATAAGGGAGTCTCACTGTATATCATATCCATTTTGCAAGTCCTTTTTATTTTCAATTTTATTTTTTGTGGTCCTGGTGGTCAATCCCGGGGCCTCATGCATACTAGGCAAGAGATCTACCACTGAGCTACATTCCTAGTTCTTTTCATTTTTTTTATTTTGAGAAAGGGTCTCACTCAGTTGCTCAACAAGGCCTTGAACCTGCCTCAATTTCCTGAGTAGCAGGGGTTATAGACATATACCACCACACCTGGCAAGCAAATCTTGTTTTAAATTTTTTTGGGGGGTACTGGGGATTGAACTCAGGGGTACTCGAGCACTGAGCCACATCCCCAGCCCTATTTTGTGTTTTATGTAGAGACAGGGTCTCACTGAGTTGCTTAGCACCTCGCCATTGCTGAGGCTGGCTTGGAACTCGCGATTCTCCTGTCTCAGCCTCCCTAAATGCTGGGATTACAGGCTTGAGCCACCGCACCCGGCTTTTGTTTTAAATTTAAGAAGAAACACCAGCCATGGTAGGGCACACCTGCAGTCTCAGACTTGCGAGGCTGAAGCAGGAGTACTGCAAGTTTGAGGCCAGCCTCAGCAACTTAGTGAGATCCTGTCTCTAAATATAAATAAAGAAATAGAACTCAGGATGTAGCTCAATCATAAAGCATCACTGGGTTCAATCTTAAATAAGTAAATAGATAGATAGATAGATAGATAGATAGATAGATAGATAGATAGATAGATAGATAGAGATAGATAGATAGATAGATAGATAAATTAAGAAAAATATAATGTGAAGAGTCTCCTTGTTACACAAAGGTCACTTAATGCTAGAACTCTAGTGATTTCTTTAATGTCATCTCAATCATATATAAGCATTCCCAAGTGTTTTCAACACACTTTTCAATGGAATTATTATTAAACCATTTAAGGGCAGAGAAAATTGAGGGTTTAACTGTCATCATTACACTTGGTGACCACTGAATTAGGCCTTATTATGATAACCTCAAACAGGTGAGTAGGTTTTCAGGATTCAGCACTGGCAAGCCTGTGCCAAGCTAGAGATTACCCACTCTGCCAAAATTTACACTTTGCTTTACATAGTGTAGAGAACTATTGGGAAATAATTTCCCTATCATGATCCATATTTCATGGCAGCCCTGGCATTTGTGAAATGTATGCGAATAGTTCTTACACATGGAACTTGAATAGAAGAGAGAGTCATTTCTAGTCTTATTCTTTCCTCTCCTTCCTGTATATAGAGGACAAAGAGACCCTGAGGGTTACTGGAGCTACTAGTTTGGACAGAGCCTACTTGAATAATCAGTAAAAGAAAGCCACCTTTATATAAAAATCACCCACACTGCACTCCTGAGTTAACGAGAAATATTTTTGATTGTGTTAAGCCATTGAAATCCTGGAGTTTATTCTTTTATAGTACCTAGGACACTTCAATGAATATGGAGCTTATATGATACCCGTCCTCCTTTTTATTTGTGGCTTGGGATCAAAACCAGGGCTTCATGTATCCATCATAGATAAGCAATGTACCACTGAGGCACAACCCCCCCCCCCCAATATATGACCCTGTTTTGAAGGGATGGATATTATTATTTCAGGTTATTAAAAATATCATAGGTATAATTAAATGAAAAAGAATGGCTGGGCATGGTGTTATATGGCTGTTATTTCGTCAACAAGAGAGGCTGAAGCAGGGGATCACAAGTTGGAGGCCAGCCTCAGCAACGTAGTGAGGCCCATAGCACTCAGCAACTTAGCTTAACTCTGTCTCACCAAAAAAGTGAGGGTTGGGGATGTATCTCAGTGGTAAAGCACCTCCGGGTTTAATCCCCAACACACACACAAAATAAAAAAAGGAGGAGGAGGAGAAGAAGAAGAAGAAAAGAAAGGAAGGAAGAGAAGGAGGGAGGGAGGAAGAGAGAAAGGAATAAAGAAAATGAAAAAAAATGTTATCAGCAAAGAATAAATTTTATCCTCATTGTTTGCAGGGTGAAAATAAGACCCCTCCACATGAAGTAGCTCAAGATGCCACAGCTAGTTAATTGTACAGCAAAGGTTCCATTGCAGGACAGAGACCACATGCCTTGCTAACTCATTTTTCTGACTTGGTAGACAGAAAATCTTGTGATTTATAGCAACATTCTCTTAGCTAAATAGGATCAGCTAAGTTCACTTAAATGTTCCAGTCTCCCTGAAAAATTCAGCTACGTTCCTATGTGGATGGGAATTTTCAGTGCTACAAATTAATGCTAGTCAGTGACTGGAAAGGATGAAGTCAAATGCCAGCTCTAAAGTGGGAAATAATGGTACTGGTATCTCACGCTATTGTAAGGATTACAGCAGTGTATAGAGATAGTGCAATGCCTGCCTGGATCCTTAGTGACAGTTCATAAATACAACATCTGGTTACTCTCTCCATTCCCCTCCCAGAGGGCCAATATCTGAGGCCAAAGTACATCAGAGACTCTAATTTTTGTTCTGTCTCTCTGTGTTCAATACCCAATTTACTTTACTAACTAAATTTGTTTTCTTTGCCTTCTGCCATAAGATTTTGGGGAAAGGGTGTGTCAAATTTAAAAGTGAAGAATATGAGTGCATGCCTTGAGTACTACTTTGTCGGTCCTTAGCAGGTGCTTTTTTTTCCCTGATGATCTAGTGATGGGAATATGTTTTCCCTGTGGATTCCATCCATTTTGCCTTCCAACCCTACTGCTTTCTCTATTTTCTATTCTTAAATGTTATTTTCAGTCCTTCTGATGTTTCTCTTCTCTAATTTTCCATGCCTTAGGGGGGTTTTGGGTATTATTATTGGGACAAAATATACATAGCATACAAATTGCCATTTTAATCAGTTTTAAAAGTACAAATCAGTGGCATTCAGTCCATTCACAACACTGTGTGCCCATCCTTACTATCCATCTCAGGAGTTCTTTTTCTCATCAAACTGAAATTCTATACACATTAAACAATAACTTTCCATTACCCTACCCCTTGACAACCACCATTCAACTTTCAATCTTGGTCCTTTCAAAAATATATAGAATGCATCATTAGCAATGAATCTAGATTTTCAGCAAAGTTGTACAGAGAATTTCTTTATGTTACGTATCTCCACTTGACCTCGTGGTTAACATCATACATTAGTACGATATGTTTGATATAATTGATAAACCAGTGTTGATGCTTTGTATTAACTAAAGTGCATCCTTTATTCATATGTCTTTAAATTGACCTACTTCCTTTATTTTGTGTCACAATCCCATCCAGGATGACATATTACATTTAGCTTTCAGATCTTGCTAGGTTTTCTATATTGTGAGTATTGTTTGTTTGTTTGTTTTTGATAACCTTGACAGTTTGAGGAGTGCTTGGTCAGGTATTTTAGGTACATGATGTATTTATCATGATTAGACTGAGGTTATGGGCTTGGGCAGAGAAACTAGAGAAAAACTGTTATTGCTTTTTTTTTTTTTTTTTTTTGGATGCAAGGTATCAAACCCATGGCCTTATACCTGCTAGGCAAGTGCTCTACCAGTGAGCTAAACCCATGGCTCCTAAAGTGCTATTTGCATCCCATCCCCCTCATAACAAAGGCACATACTATCAGCCTGACTTAATACTGATGATATTCTCCATTGATCCCCTGATTCAGGTAGTGTCTGTCAAGTTTCTGCTCTGTAGAGCTACTCTTTATATCTCCCCTTTCCAGAGTCTGTTTTCTGAAAGGTCATTCTATGCAAAGCCCCCACTGAGCAGGTGGCAGTTTCACTTCACCATGCTGAGAGGCACTATGTACATCAATTATTTTGAACTCTTCTATATGTGGGGATTGCTATTCTTGCAAATTATTTGTTTATTCTTTCATTGATTAAAAATAGTATGGTCTTAGATGGAAGAAGTTAATGGGATACAAATAGGAAAAGAAGAACTCAAACTATTATTATTTGCAGATGGCATGATTCTATACTTAGAGGATTCAAAAAATTCTACTGGAAAACTTCTAGAATTAATAAATGATTTCAGCAAAGTAGCAGGATATAAAATCAACACCCATAAATCAATTGCATTTCTATACATCAGTGATAAAACCTCTGAAAGAGAAATCAGGAAAACTATCCCATTCACAATTGCCTCAAAAAAATAAATTTTTTAAATTTTTATATCAATTTAACAAAAGAGGTGAAAGACCTTTACAATGAAAACTACAAGACACTGAAGAAAGGAATTGAAGAAGACCTTAGAATATGGAAAAATCTCCCATGCTCCTGGATAGGCAGAATCAATTGTCAAAATGGCCACACTACCCAAAGCGCTATATAGATTCAATGCAATTCCAATTAAAATCCCAATGTCATTCCTTATAGAAATAGAAAAGGCAATCATGAAATTCATTTGGAAGAATAAGAGACCCAGAATAGCCAAAGCAATTCTTAGCAAGAAGAGTGAAGGACAAGGCATCACAATACTAGACCTTAAATTATACTACAAAGATATAGTAACAAAAACAGTATGGTACTGGCACCAAAATAGACATGTAAACCAATGGTAAAGAAGAGAAGACACAGAGATGAACCTACTTAAATACAGTCATCTTATACTAGACAAAGGAATCAAGCACGTACACTGGAGAAAAGATCGCCTCTTCAACAAATGGTGCTGGGAAAACTGGAAATCCATATGCAGCAAAATGAAACTAAACCCCTATCTCTCACCATGCACGAAATTCAACTCAAAGTGGGTCAAGGACCTGGGAATCAGACCAGAGACCCAACGCCTAATAGAAGAAAAAATAGGCCCAAATCTTTATCATATTGGATTAGGACCTTATTTCCTTAACAAGACTCCTATAGCACAAGAAGTAAAATCAAGAATCAATAAATAGGATAGATTCAAACTTAAAAGCTTCTTCTCAGCAAAAGAAACAATCAATGAAGTGAACAGAGAGCCGACATTCTGGGAACAAATCTTGGCCACACGCACATCTGATAGAGCACTAATCTTCAGGATATATAAAGAACTCAAAAAACTTAACACCAAAAAAACTAACAACCCAATCAATAAATGGGCCAAGGAGCTGAACAGAAACTTCACAGAAGATATATAATCGATCAACAGACATATGAAAAAAATGTTCAACATCTCTAGCAATTAGAGAAATGCAAACCAAAACTACCCTAAGATTTCATCTCATGCTAGTCAGAATGGCAATTATCAAGAATACAAACAACAATAAATGTTGGCGAGGTTGTGGGGGAAAAGGCATGCTCATACATTGCTGGTGGGACTACAAATTGGTACAACCAATCTGGAAAGCAGTATGGAGACTTTTTAGAAAAGGAATGGAACCACCATTTGGCCCAGCTATCCCACTTCTTGGTCTATACCCAGAAGACTTAAAAACAGCATACTACAGTGATGCAGCCACTTCAATGTTTATAGCAGCTCAATTCACAATAGCTAAATTGTGGAACCAACATAGATGCCCTTCAGTAGATGAATGGATAAAGAGAATGGTATATATACACAATGGAATATTACTCAGCAATAAAAGAGAATAAAATTATGGCATTTGCAGGTAAATGGATGGAGTTGGAGAATATCATGCTAAGTGAAGAAAGCCAATCCCAAAAAACCAAATGCTGAATGTTTACTTTGATAAGTGGATGCTGATTCACAATGTGGGGGAGGACACTGGAAGAATGGAGGAATTTTGGTCAAAAGGGTGGGTGTGGGAGGGGGCATGGGGACAGTAAAGATGGTGGAATATGATGGACACCATAGCCCTAGCTTTATGTATGACCGCATGTATGATGTGATTCTACATCACATATAACCAGAGAAATGAAAAGTTGTGCTCTATCTGTGTACAATGAATCAAAATGCACTCTGCTATCATGTAAACCTAAACAGAATAAATAAATAAATTTTTAAAAAATAGTATGGTCTTATGGATATTTATGTTTTACCTTTGGTTATAATCAAATATTATATTATTAATTTGTTGCCTAAGTTGTTTCAGCTTTGACCTTTGAGAACTCTTTGAGTTGGCTCGATGTCCCTTTGACATGCCTTTATTGTTGTGTTGAGTACTTACTTCTGGACATAGTTAGATGCTCCAGATTCAACTCGTAAATTTCCTTCCTCAGCTTTAGAATCAGCCAAATTTTCCTTAAAGAGTGGTCTTAGAAACCTAGTATAAGGTAAGTGTGCTCATAGTCACTGATGTGTTACTGATTCTAGGTGCTCTCAGTGGAAAATGTTATGTATTTGAACCTACATGCACACACACACACACATCCCTATAACTCTTTATATATTTATCCATCTGCATCTGTATTAAAATAAACTGAGTTCACAATGATGTCTTCAACTGTAATCCATGACCACATGGATCATTTTAGTCTCCTGGCCTTGCTCAATCACCATGCATTCTAGCAATAACAAATCTCACTTCTACCAACTGTCATCCACTTAATTATTCAATTCCAGTGTACAAGAATAGTGGTCTTAGATTGTTAATGCATGCCTCCGTGGGAAATGGCTTTATCCGCTAGAGTCAGTTCTGTTTGCTTTGGTTTCATAAATTCCATAGATGTCCAGTTTACCTACGTCAGTAACTTTCTCCCCAACTCTCTTCAGTAAAATTGTTTCATACATTTGTGATAGAGTTCATTTTTGGTCACAATCTGGATTTCATCTTGGGATTTCTTTGATGTCCTGAAATATTTTTTTTTAATGGAATATACTAAGGTTCATTCTTGGTGCTGCAAAGTTCTATGGATTCTTATAAATGCTGAGTCCACGTATCTACTATTTCAGTGTCATGCGGCATAGTTTCAGCATCCTAAAAGCATCTCTTGTGCTTCACCTTTTCAATTCCCTCCTTCATCCCTATTTCCTAATAACAATTGATCTCTACCATCTCTGTGGCTTTGCCTCTTTCAGAATGTCATATAAATGGAATCATATAAGATACAGTCTCTTCAGATTGACTTATTTCACTTAGAAATATGCATTTGAGGTTCATTCATGGATTTGCCTGGTTTGAAAGATAATTCTTTTTTTTTTCAGTCCCCAGCATTCCATTATATAAATCATAGTCTGTTTATCCATTCACCTATTGAAATACATTGTGGTTGTTTACAGTTTGGGAATATTATGAATAAGGCTTCTCTAACTATTTGAATTGCAAGGTTTTATGTAGACATAAATTTTCAAATGATTGGATAAATACCCAGGAACACAATTGTTAGAACACGTGGCAAGATTATGTTTAGTTTTATAAGAAACTGCCAAACTATCCTCCAAAGTGATTATACCATTTTGCATTTCCCCCAATGATAAATAAGATACTATTGTTGTGTATTATTGCCAGGAATTGGTATTGTCCTTTTTTCATATTTGGAGGGTGTAGTGATATTTCATTGGGGTTTTAATTTGCATTTCCCTATGACAAATGATATTTAACTTTTTTTTATATGTGTATTTGCCATCTGCTTATTTCCTTTGTGAGTATCTGTTCATATATTTTGCCAAGTTTTTAATTAGATTGGTTGTTTTCTTATTGTTGGATTTTGAGTGTTCTTTGTATATTCTGGATGTAATTATTTATGGGAAAAATGATTTTCAAATACCTTTCTCCTGATCTGTGTCTTTTCCTTGATTCCTTTAATGATGTATTTTGTATAACACAAGCTTTTAATTTCAGTGAAGTCTAATTTATCAAATTTTTCTCTTATGGATCATATTTTTGGTGTTGTATTTAGAAACTCATCTATAAATCTAAGATCACAAAAATTCTCCTTCTTATTAGAAGTTTCATTGGTTTTCATTTTAAATGTATAAGACTCATTTTAGTTTATCATGACTTAATATTTTGTGTAAGGTATGAGTTCTGTGTCTAATATAAATACCCATTTGCTCCAGAGTTGTGTGTTGAAAAGACCATGCATTCTGCATTGGATTTTTGTTGAAACTTTGCAAAAATAAATCTGTTGACTGTACTTACTACATAGGTCTGTTTTGGAGCTTTCTATTATGCTTCCCTGATCTACATGTCTATTCTTTTTTCTAATATCACCAAACTTTCTGGATTACTTAATTGTATACTAAGTTTTAAAATCAGAAAATGTGGTTCCTCTAGTTTTGTTCTTCCATTATGGTATTATGTTGGCTCTTCTCAGTTTTTTTTACATTATCAATTATCATAAATATTAAAGCAAGTATGCCAACATTGAAAACAATTTTTTCTGGGATTTGGTTGGGATTGTATTGAATCTACAGTTTAATTGGAAAGAACTGACATCTTTATACTAAACCTCCCATCCATAAATGTGAGATATCTCCCAATTTCTTTAGATACTTTTGACTTCTTTTGTTAGTTTTTTGTAGTACTACACATACAGATCCTAAGTATTTAACTTTTGGTCCTATTAACTAGCATTATTACAGCAAAGCATCTACAGTTTTTAAAAGTCCTTTCTAAAACAATTGTGAAATTGACATTTCAAGACAATGGTCCATATGTCTTTTTCCCCTCAACATAAAGTGGAGAATTTTAACTATATGAAATACTTGTTCTGATACTTTTGTGTTTTATTCTATAAATAGCAAAATCCAGAGGTAAAACACATTTGTTTCTTTTAATCAGCATATTCTTATTCCTTTCCTGTTTATAGCTTTACACAGAAACCTATTTGGGGCTGCTTGGCTGCTTAGCATCAAAGCTAGGACTATCCTGGGAGCCTGGGCTATTTATTTCCATAGTTGCTATATTTAGCACCTGGCTTTGTTTACAATCATCTCTCTTCCACACCACAAATGCTTAACAATACCCATTTCTCTCAAAATTCTCTTTCTGTCTCTTGAGCTAGCCAGCTTTCCACAGAGCTCCATGTCCTCCATGTCACGGAGCTGTGTTTACTTTCTGTGTTCACTTTCAGGTGATTCCTGTTTCTTTGATTCTTTTCTGGAAAGGAAAGGAACTGTCTTTTGGAACTGGAGAAAGTCTTCCAGGGACAGAACTATACTGCTGTGGGCTTTGGGATTTCATGGGCTGCTGCTGAATGCCATTTGATCTTCTAGGAAAATACAAGATTTTTCATCCTAAATGTCAGTGGGTGTATTTAAGGACTCATTGAAAAGAGAATATTAGTTTTGTTTTAAAGTAGATAAAATGTTCTGGGGACAGAATTTTACTTGTCACTGTCTTGATTAACGGGAACAACAAAATACAAGACGAAGGAGATGTGTGTTTAATAGTTCAAATAATAATTAATGATTATTTGGGGAAAAGGTACAATAGGGGCTATGTCAACTAAAAAAAAAGAGACTGTTAGAAAACACTATAAATTAAATCTTTATTAAGCTAGGGGCCTTGCTCTGGTGCACTTCTTCATTGACTTCTTGTGACTGAAAAAGAACAAGGTCAATGTAACATTCTTAAATGTCAGAATCACAGCTATTAATGACTCAAGCCTTGGAAATCAGGTTGGCTTAATTATCTTGATTATGTGTAGGCTTTCTATCATGCATAGCTATGAAGATTGGAGTGGCATAGGCAGGCACCACCTGAGGGGGAGAACATGGAAGGGGGCAATATGTTCACAGGAAATGGATGAAATTAGTTTATTCGGGCCTGTAGTCTGGGGGTAATATTTCAAATGCTCTTACTCTTTATATTGTTATAATGTCATGAAGTTATATAACTTTCCTTTTAAAAATGCTTTTCAAAAATTTTGTGTCTCAGTAGTACAGCACCTGCCTAGCACGCATTAACATTCTGTATCTTGCCAGGATCTAATGTTAAACAGGGGTATCTTTGACTTCCCTGTTTTATGTCAGGACCATTCACAGCCTTATTGGACTCTTCAAAGTAAAAACCATGACTTCTTTCCTCTTCTGCCATTTTAGATGCTTGCAGAACACATGATTGAAAATTCGGGGCTAAAATAACACAAAGGGAAAGTGGGGATGTGAAAAGAAAATTGTATTCATTTTGCGGAGTATTTCTACTCTCTTTTGCACGCGGATAAGTCTTAGGGATCTAAGATCTTCCCAGGTTCCCTACAGATTTGTGGATCTGAAGAGGTGTTCAATCTTGCTGCCCATTTATCCCTATCTCCTTTCTCCTTCCCTAGCCCTAGACCTCTTGGCAAGGCTGGGCACATTTTGGTTGTCACCCTGGTGCATTTTACTGGCACCTAATGTGGAGAGGACAGCACCTGTAACAGATGGAGGACATTGTACTGGCCCAAAAGAGGGTCTGGTCAGGCAATGCACATTATCTGAAACTGGAGGCTTCCAATTTCACAGCTCTGAAGAAGGGGGTTGTGGCTCACCAACATGTATATCATCAACCATCAACTCTTTTTAACTATCAGGCTGATGGATTTTTGGCTCCCTTTTAGGCTGGGTGTTCTTTAAGGAGCATTCTCTAAGAATATCAACACTCTAAAGCCAAGGCTTTTACCCTGACATGAATCACACATGAAGAGTATAATGTCCTCTTATTTAGTTTTTGGTGCTAGAGATTGAACCTACACGCTAAAGCCATGTTAAGCTACACCCCAAGCCCTGGACAATATATATTATCAATCAATAGTACAGATGGGTGAAAATACAAAGGGAAATAAATAGTAAAAGAAGCCCAAATTTCCAACTGCAACCTATCTCAAATCCTTTAAATGCATCCATGTCAACACATAAGACCCAAAACAAATAGCCTAGTTCTTTCATTTGTCCTACTGAGGCACCCTGAAGAGTGAAAGAAGGGAAGATTTTGACAGTTTTGAGGTTTCTTTACTTTTCAAAACCTATCAAAATATAGTGAGTATACAGTGTACCATGTATACTAAAAATAATTGTTTGGGTAGAACAATTTTCTGTTTTTAATTGCTTTAGATCATACTTGCAAAAAAGAAAACAGAGATCATTATAGGAGCAAAAATTCCTTTCAGCATGCCAAATGCAACTTTTACCAGGCTTTAGGTCCCTTCTTCCCTTAACTGTCCTTAATGTTACAACATTTGCCTGCAGCAAATACCACCCCTCTCCCTCTCAGCATTCCTATGAAACCAGACAAAAGAAAAACTGAAATAAGTTAAGTCAATTGCCTTTCAGGACACAGCACCTGATTTTCATTGGGCTTAACAAGATTTAGTTTAAGGTATGGATAATTCTGCACGTAAGGGCTTAACTCAGCTGGGACTAGGTACCAGGAGAAGATGCAATGTAGCAGATCTGTTGGGAAGAGATGTAATCCTTAATCTTGGTTTTCAATATGACTGAGGGGGACATAGAAAGTTGGTGAAACACGTTTCTGGTTGTGTTGGGAAGGTGTTGCCAGAAATGATTGGCATATAGGTCAGAAAACTGAATGAGGAAGACCTGTTATGAACTGAGTGGCACCATCCAATAGACCAGGGCCCAGATGGAACAAACAGCGCAAGTGGGAGGCTAACACACCTGCACAATCCATCCTTCTTGAGCAGGTACAGTTTTTACTGCTGACATTTCCTGCGGACATCTGACTCCATATTTCTCAGCCTTTGCAAATAAACTTGCACCAGTGACTCTCCAGGGGCTTCTAGGTCTTCTGCTTTGGACTTGGACTTGGACTACATTCTTGGTTCCTCTTATTCTGAGAATTCTAGCTTCTGGTTTTGAGCAGCTGTTGGTTTCCCCAGTCCTCCTCAAGCCTGCAGGTGGCCATTATGGGGCTATTCAGCCTCTCATCATGTAAATCAATCTAATAAACCCCTCTTGTAATACATATGTGTGTGGGGTAGTATATTTCTGTTCTTCTGGAAAACACTGACTATTACAAGAGGGAAGAAGGAGGGAAGAAACAAACAAACAAAGATGTAGGGGTTTACGACTTCTATGGGGATGACTGACAGGATGACATGTGCCACAGTGCTAGGAGGTGAACCTAGAAAGGAAGACCAAGCCTTCAAAAGGCTCAAACACCACCAGAAGACAAGAAGAACCCCAATGTGAAATAGCACTATAATAAAAGACGTGGTTGTATATAGATAAAGCCAGAGCATCATGCAATAGAGAAATCTAATTTTAGCTAAGACCCCATAAATAGAGTGACTGTTCCCACCCAAGACAGTAGAATAAAATGTTCCTTTTTTATACTTGCAAGCAAAGAAGAAGGTGGATTAGGGACATGGTGTTCAGTTGGCACAAACTGCAAGACTAAACAAACCCACAAAATCCCTCTCTCGGGTTGGTTGGTAAAGCTGGAAGCAAGCATCTGGCAGTGCATTCTGGAGAGACTTCAAGCCTCTTTATGGACGGCACTTGGAGTATTTACAGATTCAAAGAAAAAGAATTAGGATCAAGATCCCCATAACTAAACAAACCTCGGCAATAACAAATAACCCTTGCATCCAGCAGCCTGCAAGAGAAATAGCAAGAAGTTTCACAGAAGAGAGTCAACAAAACTAGGGCAGAGCAAAGTGCAGTTTAGGTCAGAGCAGGATGGAGCAGCTTCTCCTAGGTGACATTGGACAGCTCTCAAGACACTGGACTTGGGACTTGAGAGCAGGATCCTCATATACAGCATGATGACTTTATAGCTGCTATTAAATATTAGTTATGAATATCTAAAACTTTTGTGAATATCATTGCATGGGTATGTTTCTACATTCTCAACAAAATCTCCTATAGTCAGAATAAGTCCCAGAAATAAAGAATCATTTAAGGGACTGATAAATCAGATATGTGAAGTGTATCTCACAATTATCATCAAGATAGCCAGATAGGCATGTCCCTGCTATGATTTGGGTATAAGGTGTCTCCCAGTAATCTCATTTGATAGTACAGGAATGTTGAGAGGAGAAATGATTAGATTATGAGGCTGTAACCCAATTAGTCCATCCTAGTTTGAATGGATTAACTGGACAGTAACTGTAGGCAGGTGGGGCATGGCTGGAGGAGGTAGGTCACTGGGGAACTTCTTCTTTCCTGTTGCTCCTTCTCTTTCCCCTCTCTGCTTTCTGGCTGCCACGAACAGAACAGGACTACCCCTTACACCATGTTCTGCCTCACCCTGGGCCCAGAGCACTGGACTCAGCTGACCATGGACCATGAGCCAAAATCAACTTTTCACCCTCTAAGTTGTTCTTGTCGGGTATTTTGGTCACAGTGACAAAAAGCTGACTAACATAGCCCCTGACAAAATTCTGTCTTTTGGATGCTTATTTCTGTATGTTAGCATATGCCAAAGAGCCTAGAAATGTATTCAATGCTCCATCAAGAAACATTAGCAGTTTCAGAAACAAGAAAGTATGTGAAACAATCACTTTTACAATGTTAAAGAATAATTCTGGTTATAGTGATATAAATAAATGATATAAACAAGTAGAGGTGGCAGAGATAAGTCAGAAGCCACTACAATTATCTAGGATGGTGGATCTCGAAGAATGAAGACCAGACTAACAACAGCAGCATCACCTGGGAACCTGTGAGAAATGGGCCTCATCCAATAACTACTGAGTCTGAATCTCTTGCAGTTAGGCCTAGAAATATGTGAGAATTGTTGTTTTTGTTGTTTGTTTGTTTGTTTGCTGTTTTGTGTTTGGTTTGGATGCTGAAAATTGAATGCAGAACCTTGGGCATGCAAAGCGTACGCTTTACCACCAAAGTACACAACCAGTCTAGAAATGTGTACTGTAACAAGCCTCCAGGAATTTGGGTGCAAGTTGTGGTTTGAAAAGGGCTGGTCTAGAGTTCTGCTATGTAATGTGCTGATGGACCAGCAGCTTGAGTATCCCCTGGGAGTTGGTTAGAAATGTGGAATCTCAGGCTCCATTCCACACTGAATGAGTTAGAATCTACATTTTCCAGAGCTCCAGTTGCTTGGTAGAAACAGTAAGATTGAAAAAAGATGATTTGGCGATGAATAATGAAGTCCTTAAAAAGGGATTCGAGGTAGGAATTGGAAAGGGAGTACAGACTAAAGGAAAATTTTAGGCAATTAATGGAGCTCCTCCCTCCAACATTTGATTTAGAATCTAGTGGTATAAAATTACCCTTTGCATACCCACATGGACTGAATTTATTCGTCTGTTGGGACTTGAGGGTCTATTCTTGTGGAACAATAAAGACATTTCATCTTTTGAAACTATATGTCAGCCTTCCTTAACTGTCCTCTTCCAAAAAAAAAAAATGTAAACATTTCTGAGTGTGTACTATAAATGAAGTCATTTATATAACACATCCACTGAGTGTTTGATTTCCCTTTGGTGAAGTCACAGACAAGGGATGAGGGTACCTTGAGAGAGGCAAATATAGAATATGTTGAGAATAGGTTAGATGCAGGTTCAGGAGTTCTACTGGGCTGGCACTCAGGGC
The DNA here is from genome assembly GCA_004024805.1 of Geosciurus inauris. NCBI lineage: Eukaryota > Metazoa > Chordata > Mammalia > Rodentia > Sciuridae > Geosciurus > Geosciurus inauris. Next base: position 76,697 of record PVHX01004379.1, read on the forward strand.
AATTCAGGCTTGCCAGCAACAGATCAACAGTTGACTGGAGTGCTAATGAGCTGGGAGAGTGCTCTGGACTCGGAAGGAAGGCAAAGTTTAGCCCAGGAGACAGAATCACACAGGTGGGAAACACCTGCTATCTCCAGCCACAAAATGCATTCAAACCCGCTTTTCTCCTGCCAGCAATCTGTGAAGGTGGAGGCATAAACGACAGAAGAGAGTTCAAGGGAAGGAAACAGGGACTAGTTCATCTTCCTTCTTTTGTTTTAATTAGCAACTAATTCTAATTTATCCAGATTGCTGACTGGTTAATGAGTAAACCAACATATCTTGTTACTGATAAATTGTCAAGTTTCTGACATTTATACTATTTTTTTTTTACTCAAAGATTTATACAAGGCTCATGAAGCATTTCTTTATCATTTGAAGTTCTGCTTGCCACACTCAACGCAAAATGATAGGAGTATCTCACTGCGTATGGTGTATGACTCCTTCAGTCATCACAAAACCAAACTGTCACTTTCTCAATGCTTCAGAGGAAACAAAATGTTAATCCATTCCAGTTGGTGTCATTGAGGATGTTCTGTCTCACCACATCTTTCTTTGTGCTCTTGTAATGCATGGGGAAGCATATTAATTTGGTGGTTTTGACCTCAGTAATTTCTACCACAGATCTCAGCATCAGAATTGGCAGTTTGGTATCCTCACTATGCTTGGTTTTTGGACCCAGGTCAAATTATCTAACCACTCTGTATCTCAGTTTCTACATATGTAAAATGGAGATAATAGTTCCTACTTGATCAGATTACCATGAATATGAAAACGAGTCAATGCACAAAAATGGTTTATTATGGCAATAATTAGTACATAGGTCTTCAATAAATGCCAATTATCATTATTTTTGAATAGGAAATTTGTTACAAACTATTCCATGAAATGGTTATATATATGTGTGTGTGTACATATACATTAACAAATAAAAATATTAGATAAGGATAGTGATATTAAAAATTAAAAGTATGCAGAAAGTGAGGCCAAGTGCTGAAGGGAACTGTTTTAGGTAGGATGGTGCAGGACTGGGGAAGGCTTCTGCATGGAAGTTAAATCCATGGAAGGAGCACCATCATGAAGCCCTAGGAGGAGAGAGTTCAGACAGAAAATACAGCAAGCACAATGCCTTAGAAGCTAGGAGAAAAGTACCAGGAAAGAGGGAGGTCTGTCAGGGATGTTAATGGTTCAACTGAGATGAACACAGATGAGCAAGTGTTGGGCATTGATTGGCACCACTTTCTGCCAAAGGTCGGGGCTGCAGCCCTGATGGAGACTGTTGGGAGTGAGTGGAGGACAAAGAATTAGGGAGAATGAGTGAAGACCATTGTCTAAAGAGTATTGTTGGGACAAGGAAAATCAAAGCCAGGGAAAGTAGTGGAGAGTGACTTTGAGTGTTAAAACTGAACTACTAACCAGAGAGAAGGGGGAAGTGTGTAAAGGCATAACAAGGAGAAGCTCTGGGATGGCTGTCTTAATGTGGGGGCAGGGCAGGGAAAACAATGAAGGTCCCCATGCAGTTTTATGATACCTAAACCTGACGACAGAGCAACAAACAGCTGGAATGAGTGTAAAGAGCCAATCAAGTGCCTGAGCATCGTGCTGAAAACTGCCAGATTAACAGCTTGAAAGAAAAGGAACAACTGTTAGATGAGATAATTTAAGATAGAAACATTGAATTTTCTCTTCCCAGGTGTTATGGTTTGAATACGAAATGCCTCCCCAAAATGTCACTGGTGAGACAATGCAAGAAAGTTCAGAGGTAAAATGATTGAGTTATGAGAACTTTAAGGTCATCACTGGAATAATCCACTGGTATGGATTAACTGGGTGATAACTATAGGCAGGTAGAGTATGGCTGAAGGAGGTGAATCATTGAGGGTGTGCCTTTGGGGTTTATACTTTGTCCCCCATGAGCAGAGCTCTCTCTGCTTCCTGGTGGCCCTGTCCTGAGCTGCTTTTGTCCGCCCTGCTCTTCTGCTATGGTATTCTGCCTCGCCTTGGATCCAGAGCTATGGAGTCAGCCAGTTATGGACTGAGACCTCTGAAACCATGAGCCAATTAAACTTCTCCTCCTCCAATTGTCTTGTCAGGTCTTTTGGTTACAGCAACCAAACAGCTGACTAAAACACCAAGGTACACAAAAGCTTTTCTGTGGTGAATGAGAAAGGTACCCCTGTACATCCTGGAGGTCATAGGAACATCAGAAATGTGGAATACTAATGTCTGGCACTCGGGATGTAGTAACAATTTGTTTTAAGAGGGGAGAGAGATTATATTTTTAACACACGAATACTAACAATAAAGCAAAGCTCTTGAAAATGCATAATGATCTATTTTTAGTGTACAAGCCTTTATTAGTCCTAGGAAATATGGAAAAGGAAACCCAAAGAGTCCTAGATCAAAGTAGCAGGAACTTAAAGTCTGCAGTAGAAATGGTGATTGGTTCGTCTTGACTATGTCTTAGCAACAGTTAGTGGCTGAGCCTTGGAAAGGGAGGAATCTGGGCAAAATCGTGAAGGCAATTCCCAGGAGGGTCTTTTTGGAATTTATAAATAACATAAATTTATTGCTCACAGTCTTGGAAGCCAAGAAGTTCAAGTGAAAGGTGCCAGCAGATTTGATGCCTGGTGAGGGCCTGGTCTCTGCTTCCAAGACAACACCTTAAATGATGTGTCATCAAGGGGGGATAAATGTTATGTCCGCACACAGCAGAAGGGCAAACGAGGTCAAGCTACTTCACTCCAGTTCTTTCAAAAGGCACTAATCCCCATGAGGGTCTTTTACTAGAATTAGACATGAAAGAAAACTGGGTGGGGTAGAGATTCAACCATTTATAAGAAGTAGAGCAGTGAGTGTTAGCTTTTATTGAGCACATGCTATGTACCAGATCCTGTGCCAAGGTCTTTGTAGGCATCAATGGTTGCATTAACTTTGTAATACAGCATTCTGTTCCTCATTTTACATGCAAGGCAACAGAAGCTTGGAGATTTGTAACTAGCCCAAAGTTATGCACCTATTTAGGGAGAGAACTCATGACTATAAAGCTTCAGTGTAAAGAGAAGCAACCAAGCAAATTACCAAAAACAGAAGAGGGGAGTTTTTGTGAAGTTGGATAAATACAGTGTGGGTGTGCAGAGAGAACAAGCAGAGATGAGGTCAAGGTGCAGGTGGGCTGAAAGCCAGTCCCGGAATTAATTCTGTAACGCAGCCAGTAGCCCTGGTGTAACTCTTAATGGAAGGTTGGCAGGCATTGCCTGCTGAGGAGCGGTTCTGGGAGTAAGTGAACTTGTTCCATTGGCAGGAGAGAGACCCATTACCTCTCCAGTGCACTGACTCTGTAACTCCATTGCCACTAACCCCAGCCTAATACTTTCTCCCACTCTTTCCTGTGGGAGAGAGTAATACCATGGAAAATGTCCACCCAAAGGGCAGGTGACATTCCAGCACTGTGATCACAACCATTCCTGTCCTATCACAAACACCTGATGGGAATATAAAGTCACACAACCCTTCAGAAAACTAGAAGTATTTAATCGAGTTAAACAGACATCTCCCTGTGGCTCAACAATCCCTCTCCTAGATAATTCCCCAAGAGAAATGAAAACATGCACACACAAAAAAGACCTGCACAAGATTGTTCATGGAAGCTTTATCCATAATAGCTCAAAATTGGACACAACCCAAACCACCATCAACTGCAGAAGGGATAAAGTCATAAGAGTCATGGTAGAGTCATTAAAGGAAATACTACATGGCAATAAAAAAGAGTAATGTTATGTGTAGCAAGCTGGATGAATCTCTAAATTGCTATGTTGAGTGACATAACTATGCCCAGCCAGGAGTCAACACACAAAAATATATCAGCTGATTCCACGTAGCTAAACAGCAAGAGTATGTAAAACCCAGCTTGGTGACAGAGCAATAGCTATGCCTGGGTACTTTGTATGTGTGGAAGGGTAGAAGAAAGAGGAACTGACTGAAAGAAGGAAGATACAAGCTTTCTGGGAGTATAAACTATTGTTTATGTTAATTTACACTATGACAACACAGGCATAGAAATTTGTCCAAAGTTAAGATGTGATATACTTGAGATTTATGCATTTAGTGTATACAAAATATATCACAGAGAAGAACCATTTGTATACAAGATAATAATTTTATTGAACTTCCCTTGCTTTGATAGCTGGGTAAAGAAAACCTCTTCATGGATGACTTTTAAATTTACCACCCTTGTCTCAGCTTTGCTAGTTAGACTCTGGTGCTTCCAACACTGGGCATCCCAAGATGCACAAAGCTGCATTGAAGGAAAATCCACACCACAAATACAATTGCTACTCATCAATTACACAGGTACCAGACCCTTTTAATGTTTTATTCCTGCAATAGAGCATCAACAAAAAGACATATGTGCCACTAACAAAGAAGTATTAGGGCTCCACTGGCAGAATATATTCCTATAGAGGAACAGGAAAATGCCTGAGCTTTCCTTACGACTGTACCAAACTCCATGAAAAATTAGCATATCTCTTATGGTTAAAATCCTGCCCCTTATCTTTTTTGAATCATGAGGGCAACACTTTCTTTATCTATAAAGTAAGATATTAATAGTGCCTATTTCATAGGTCTGTACTTTGGATTAAACATACTCATGCCTATAAAGCACTAAAGTAGTGCCCAGCATGCAAGCTGTGCTTAATTGCTGTTAGCCATTATTATTGACTATTATTTTATTCTGGTTCCTTTATTAGAATAATAAGGGACATCACTTCCATGTAATCCTCGTGTTACTATGGAAAATAACTTAGACACATAGAAAAGATCCTAAAATACATGTACACATATTTCTGTAAATAAAGATATATGGAACCAGTGAAAATTAATGATTAGAATATTGATTTTTAGTGTTAAAATATAAAAAGGTTTATAATCATAGTTAACATTATAGTGCTGTAAGCTGTACTAAAAAATACAGAGAAAGAGAAACGATGAGTAATAGCAAGAAAACATATGAAGAGAGCCATATATAAAATCAGCATTATATATATTCCATCATTATATATTCCTGTAATTACATATAAAATTATATATACATATATATAAACATGTGCGTGTATGTATGTGTGTGTGTGTGTGTGTGTGTGTGTATTCTGGACAAATGAAAACCTTCATATCATAAGGCAACTTAGAGGCATCTCATCCTGACCCCAGGAAGGCATTCATTCTAAGCAGCCCTCAAGATGCTAGTGAAGTTCAAACAGACCCTTGTTCCTCAGAGTGGGCCTAAGACTATCATTACTTGGTATCTTATTAGAAATACAGAATACCACACCCCATGAATATCTTCTGATTCAGAACCTGCATTTTAACAAGATCCCCAGGAGACAGGCATGAATATTAAATATGGAGACTTGCTGGCCCATGCTTTTCTAATTACTTGAACTCATAGTAAGCTCTCTACTACTGAGGTAGTCTGTTGCACTTTTAAATATTCCCAGTTCTTTGGAAGTCTTTAATATATGTAATTCAAACTAACTATATAAGCCATTATTCCTATAATATAAAATATGCACAAGCATAAATTCATGCTAAAAATATTTATGTTTATATGTAGGTATATATGTTTAGATTTACATAGAAAAATTTCTGCAAGGCAGGATGATAGCAAGTCAGCCCTGTCAATTTAATGGAGATTTTTCAGAAACAGCATGACACTGTCTCAGAATAAAAAAAATACAAAGGGCTGGGATGCAGCTCAGTGGGAAAGAGCCTCTGGGTTCAATCCCTAGTAATAATAGCAACAACAACAACAAATCATATAAGAATAGAAGAAATTAGTTCCTAAGTTACATAAATTATGATAACATTTGTTTATTCTGTAATGGTTCAAATGTATTGGAGATGCCAGGAAGAGCCCTGTCTCTGCCCTATAATGGAATTAATTGCACAGAACTCAATCTTCATTCCTGAAGTTGAAGGGAATAGATATAAGTTGCATGCTTTATTGAAGACAATGAAAGGGCACTGGACAGTTCCCAAACAGAAGGAGAAAAAGCATGGAGGGAGAAAAGATCTATTTGTGCACAGGCAGAGACAACAAGTGTAGCCAAGAGAGACAATCACACAGCATGAACCATTCTCCTAAAGCACAGGTGACAATTGATGTAACAATCAAGAAAATAAAAATAAAGGATAAGACTTGAGTGGGGACTTTCTAGGAGATCAAGGGTGAGAAAGAGGTGGGACAACTTGGTATGTAATTTGCCTTTTTTATGGTTCAGTGTCAAGGCAGTCTAGAACAGTTTCCCAACAAGTCAGCATATCCTGTATGGTTAAGGAAAGTCTACCTAGACACTTACCCTTTGACATGACTGGGGAGGCCTGAGCAGTACAGGATTACAGCTGGTCACCTCCAGCACCCAGAGGTCTACATACACCTATATTTTTCCTATATGTGATGTGCCACCAAAAAAAATTATAAAAACTCTTATAAAAATTTTCTTTCTCTGTCAATATCCGGAACCTGTATGTACCACAGCCCTGTAGCAAACAACACCTTTTCAGGCAATAGGAAAAGACATTTATAAGATAGGCACTGATGGGTGAATCACCATTTATTGTTTGCTTTACATTAATAGATACAGCAACCATTTGTATGAAAATAGCTATGGGAAAAGTGGATATCCCTCAAAAAGTGGATAATGATGCTGACATTCAGTTTCCCAACATTGAACCATTGCAAAGAGCACCTGAGAATGTTCTGCCATGGCATGTCAACCTTGGCACAAGGACATAAGCAGCCATGCATGGAAGAGCATGGAGTAGAACCAGGTGTGGGACAAGACTAGCCAATGTTGTGAGAGAGAAACAAAAGACCACACAGAACTGGAATGACCACAGAATTAAAACCTTGGACCTGAATCCGAATAAGATTTCTCTAAGTTGTTGCTGGAAGAGGGCTCACCAATTCGTTGTCAAGAAAGGACTGGAATTAAAACTGGAACTGTATGATTTTGAACTGAATATTAATCTTAATTGTTGTTTTGTGCTTTTGAGGAGACTAGTTATTTCTTCTACCATTAAACCAAAAAATACATAAATGTATGGGCCAATACATTATGCCACTCCATACATATTTTTCTTATTTATTAAACTGTATGGATTCTGATCTTAAGTTATTTTTGTTATATTTTTGATGCCCTGAGAAGGAAAATAATATTAACACTGAGTATTTGTTATATGCCACAGATTATATTAAACATTTTATGTATATCAATAATTCTATTTAATGTTCATAAACCTATGGGGTTGTGGTGTTATGTCTATTGAGAGATGAAGGAAGTAAAGCTTATGGCGCTTTATGAACTTGACCAATCCATACAGCTATTAACAGAAAGATCTAACTTTAAAGCCAATATTTTCTACTCCACTCAGTGGTCATCTCACTACAACATGACACCTGAGATCCAAGAGTCTTGCTATCAAGAGTATGTCTCCTGAATAATATATCTAGTAAATAGTACCCAATATAGAGCAGGGTCCAGACCAGTCTCTACCACTTGAAGAGAGCTACATGGCACAAGCACACAATAATGGTGTTCACATCTGTGGCTCCAAAGATGTTTCTAGGACAGGGTTTCTCAACCTCAACACTATCAATGGGTCAAATTGTAACAGTAAGTCATAGGTATTGTAGGATGCTGAATAGTATCCCTGGTCTCTACCCACTAGATGCCAGTAACACCTTAACCCAAGTGTGACCAAAATGTCTCCAGATATTGCCAAATATTCCCTGTGGATGGGAGGCAAAATTGCCCCCACTTGAGAAACATTGCTCTGAGGCCATAAAATCATTTTTTTTCTTTATTGAAAAGCAGCATACCGTATTGCTTAGTTCAGTAACTTGCTCAGCAATTTAATGGATGGGTAATAATAGAATCCTAATTTCTTTACTCTAAACTAATATTAAAGCAACAATATCTTTGGACTGTGCTTTTGGTAGTAGTTAGGTTAAGTCACATTAGCTGTTACAACAAAAAAAACCTCTGACTTTGTGTCTTAATTCATTGCATGTTCCTTACTCATGTTACAATACAATGTGAGATTCCTGGTCAGATGACTTTGTTAAAGGTGATCATTCAGGAACTCAGACTGCAGTGTTTTGGCTCTACCTTCTTCAACACTCAAATGGAATTCCCTCCATTCAGATAGGGGTGGGGAAAAGAAAATATTATGGTTTGAATATATCCCCCAAAGTTCAAACGTTAGAAATTTAATCCTCAGTGCAACAGTGTTGGGGTGGGATCTTTAAGAGGTGTTTAGGTTGTAAGAGCTCTACCCTCATGAATGGATCAATGTCATTATCATGGGAGTACTTTTGTTATCTGGAGAGTGTGTTTGTTATAAAAGGGAATTCAGTCCCCTCTTCTCTTCTCCTTTCCATGTGATGCCTTCCACCTTTCAGCATGATATGACACAGCAAGAAGGCCCTCACTAGATGCCAGCCCCTTGATCTTGGACTTTCCAGCCTTCAGAAGTGTAATAAATAAGTCTCCATTCTTTATAAATTACCCAGTTTCAGGTATTCTGTTAAAGCAGCATAAAATTAGTAAGAAAGAAAGGTAGATCTATCTGTAACCATATCAACTTAGAAGTAACACACTTCTCGCATTATCCTGGAAAGAGTTGGTCATATAGACCTTCACTGAGAAGACTTTTGCCAGTATAATCTAATGGAAGAGTGTATTTTATTGATCTTCTTGCTACCTGTGCCATAGCTCTGCACCTTTTAAAGCAGCTACATAAATATTTCAGCCTTATAAAAACTGTATGTTAGGCAAATATCATACCAATTGTCCTTGGGTTATTTTCCCATTTTATACTTGACAAAGTTTAGATACAAATAGTTCTTCTGGCTTGGGGTTGACGTCTGGATTTGGAACTCCATCCAGCCTTTGACTCTGAGTTAAGAGTTTCTACCTCAGAAAGTGGATAGGGTATATTCAGAACAGACAGCAAGTACCATTAGCCAGGGAGAGAGACAGCATGGCAGTTATAAGCACTACTGCTGGGTTCAAACATTGGCTTTGCCACTGAGTGTTTGAATGTGACTTAGGCAAGTAATTCAGTCTCTCATTTGCTACCATTTTCTCACCTAGAGATAATCAGATAGACCGCAACAGAGTTGTCATGAAGTTTCAATGATATACGTGTGGAGCACTTAACAGTGACCAATAATACCTTTGGGTTATTGATATTGTGGGAGAAGAAATAACTAACATATAATCTATTCATTTACAGAATTTTCTGGCTAATACACATCACACTGAAGTTCTACTTTGGAGTCTGTTTAGGTTTTTCCACTTAAGCCAGATTACAAAGAATAAATAAACTCTGTCACTAACTTTGGCAAATTTGCTCCATTCTATGGTAGAAACTGGAAGAGGTGACACCTGGGAAAGTAAGAGTGGATGAATCAGCATAAATCCTTCCCACAGTTGGAAGGCAGCCCAGAATGCAAGCCCCACTGACAGCAAGTCAGGAGAGTTCATGTTCATTTAAATACCAAGGGCAGCAGTGCACAGTATGAAAGATGGAAGCAAGGTCAAATACCTTGTGTTCTCCTGCCAGTTCAGAGGCCAGAAATGTTGAGGCCAAGAACAAACCCAGCACCCAGCCACACCTTCCGGCTTCTGGTCTTGAGTCACCTTGTTTTACAGATGAGGAGACAAAAAAAACCCAGAAAGGCCAGTGGCTCAATGAAAGCCATTAGTCCAAAACTCATATTTACTAATTCTTGAGCCAAGCACCTTACCTGTGCTGTTTCATATGTGTTGCTTTATATGTTTTAATTCTGCACAGTGAAGTGATAATCAGCCACATGAGGCAAACACAGAGAGGCCACAGAATGGCTTTTTGTAAGGTGCCAAGTTTTCCAGGGCACAAAAACCTCTTTAAGAAATAGTTTCCCAAAATATAAAGTGAGTTTCTACTTTCTCTGAGCACTTTACTTTTCATCTCTTTAATGCAATAAAACAACAATATTTAACCCCCAAGAAGACTTTGATTTAGGATCAAAAGACCTCAAATTCCCTATTTCTGTCAGGTGCCTAATAACTAAAGATGTAATGGTTTGGTGAACTCAGACAGCACGCTTCAGTAACTTCTGTCAAAAAGATGACGTTTGAAAAACTACTCACATCACTGTGGCAAAACCATGCCCCAAGCCACAAAACCTTGCAAAAGGCTTCAGCCTGCACCTTCAACAGGGTAATATTAAAACATAACAAAACAGAAAAAAAACCAAACATATCTCAAGATGCCAGCCTTAGATAATATCCTTCCAATTTTAATATAAAAACACTCCCACATGTTGAGTCTCATTCTTTCAAGGTATAATTTTTGTCTTGAGAATATGGTCAGGTATATTTCAAAAGCAAGTCTCTGCCTAGAAAACATCCTTTTCTGAGAGAATCCTGAGAATGGGTTCTCAGAACCACCTCCTAACTTCAGGTATACAAGATATACAAGATTTCAGTTATACAAGATATCCTCTGAAGGTCAAGCAAAATTCTACGCATAATTTTGAGCTTCATCTATTTGTTTTATCAATGGATGTGGTAGCATGAATATCTTTATATGTGTGCATGTGTGTGGATGACATTTGTATTTGCCCACTGTTTTTGATCTAGAAAAGCAGTATTTCTTGTTCAATCATATATATCAGAATTGCTTAATGCACACTAAATATCTAGTTGTCACTGAAAATCTACAGTATGCCATGAAAGAATAGGACATCATATCCCCTACCTCTCTCCTTCACAGTTCATTTTATTTTACATCTATCCATTGCTATAGAGTAGGGGACCCAGATGCTCTTGTCATAGGCGCCAATGAGATGCCTTCAAATCAATCAGTGACAAATGCCATCAAGATGTCCAGACACAGTATTTCAGAATCTGTTATGTGTCAATGTCCTCAAGTAGTCTGGCAGAACATTCTGCTGACTTAGCAGGATGCTTTGAACCCAATCAAGAATATAGGAATTTTAGAGCTACACTGTTGCAAGGTGCTTGCCTAGCATGCACAAGGCTGGGTTTGATCACCAGAACAGAAAGAAAGAAAGAAAGAAAGAAAGAAAGAAAGAAAGAAAGAAAGAAAGAAAGAAAGAGAAGGAAGAGGAGAAAGTAAGGAGAGGAAAGGAAAACTGGAATCCTTAATGTCTTTTACGGAAACACAGACATTTCATAGAGTGACACACACTCAGAATTAAGAGTGGTAGCTGGGTATGAATGTGAGTGTCTGTGCTGCACAACTGGAGGGCTTATAAGTCAATGCAGTGAGCTAGTGTAACATTTGAAAGCCTTTGAAGGAAAAGTCTAAATGTAGCATTGCTATTCTGTGTCTATCAAATGTAGTTTCTTGAACATTTACTTGCACCACTTAGCAGAATCATTTCCTTGTGATAGTTAAGCATACAGGTTTTGGAAGCTGACCAACTGGGTTCAGCTTTTACCAGTTAGAGCTGTGAGACTTAGAAGACGTTGCTTAACCTCTCTGTGCTTCAGCTTCCCAGTTAAAAAAGGAAAATGAGAATGTCTGACTCCTACATTGTCTATAATGATAAAAGAAGTTAATATACTAAAAAAAAATCAAGAACATGGACCAACACATGATAAGCAATTAATAAATGATAGATATTATTATTGAACCATTCATTTTTTCCTTTTTTTTTTTTTAAGACAAGATCTCACTAACTTGCCAAGGCTGGCCTCAAACTTGAGATTCTCCAGTCTTAGGCTTCTGAATTGCTGGGATTATGGGCCTGAGCCATTGCATAAGGAATTCCATTTATTTTAAGACCTCATAGTGTTATGCTACATTTTTTCATCAGAATAAGTGGGAAAGGATCTTTACCTTAGTGATTGTTATCCTAGGAAGGAATTAATTCTCAAGACTTACTTGCTACTTATCCATTTTTAAATTTTCAATTCCAAAATATGTCAGTATTTAATTAAAGAAGGAAACCAAAAACATTACTCCTTTACAAATATTTAAGACATGCTTATTTTAATTCACATTCCTTTTCTGTAGGAGATTTCTTAAATTTCATAAGAAAAGGTCTTCCTGAAGTTGCTAGGCTGTAGTGAAAGAGACCCAATTCCGATTTCTGAACCTACTAGGTCATAGCTTTGAATACTGCCTAGGTAGACTCTAAAAATAAAACACAGTCCAAATCATAAACTTAATAAGAGCAAAGCTGAACAGGCTCATCATAAACCTTGCCTTGGGCTTCTACTAGCAGAGGAAGGCACCACACCATCCACAGCACTACACTGCACACGGAACAAAACTATGGAAGCCTCAGAGATGATTCAACAGCTAAACAAGGGATATTTAAGTGGTCTGTATGCAGGGGTGAAAATTTGGTGGATAAAAACAAGTCTTTCTTTTAGGCCAAAAGGTCAAAACATTGCCCAAACTCAAAGACCTAAGGAATGTAGTTGAGAGATTTTTAATCATTTCCCAGTACATCTGGTGGAAAAGCAAGTAAAGATTTAGTCTTTTTTTCTTTTTTTGATTCAGGTCTCTCTGTTGCTTAGGTCCTCACTAAGTTGCTGAGGCTGGCTTTGAACTTGGTGATCCTCTTGGCTTAGCCTCTGGAATCACTGCAATTATAATTACCAACATGCACCATTGTGTTCCAGCCACAAGTCTTTTCTGAAACAGGCTGAGATTTGTTTCAGTTCACAGCAATGCATATAAAATCACTTCACCAAACCTCTACCTTTATAGAAAACTGGATATAAATACAGGAACAAAAAATTAGATTACAGAATTAGATTTTGTTATTTCAGTTGCCCCAAAATAAATGTGTTGAGAAACAGTAGTGGGTTAGGATCATCATTTGAACCTTGCATTCTCACTGGACATAGGACAATACTGTCAGTGTCAGGTATTGATTTTTGAAGATATTTGGGTTGTTCAAGATTAATAGCTTGTCTTGATCCTGCACTTAGTGCAATGTCTTACACATACCCAGTTACTCAATTGACTAGATGTCTGTGATTAGTTTGCCATAACATAATATTATTCTTAGGATACATGTCTCCTTTCTGAGCAATCTCCCACCCCAGAGAGTCTTCTAGGAACCCCAGATCAGAAAGAACTCATATTTTATTCTGAGTCATCTGTATCAGTGCATATGAAAACTCAAAACAGCATCAACTCTGATATGCCCCAAGTAGCATATCAGTAGCAGTAAGCTATTGTCTTATATGCACACATGCTTATTTAAATTATAAAATTCATATGACTTATGTATGATAGTGCATAAAATATGTCAGTCATCCAGTAATAAAGAAGTCACCAACGAAACATATCAGTGAAAATGATGCAGGATAACTAAAATTAAAATGCAATGGTTAGGGCCTCTATCACACAATCCACCAGAAAAAAAATTAAAACTAGTCTTGTGCTTAAAAAATTAAGGTAAGAAAAGCCAAACCAATGATGAGAAAAGCTGGCTGCAGACACCAGCAATTCCTGGATCTGCCTCCTCTTTCCATTTTAAGCACTCTGCAGAAGCAGCAGAATTCAAATTTAAGCTAGGATAAAAGGGGTTCAGCAAGAAAAAAGAGAGAAAAAATGATCTGGTAAACAATATAAGAAAAATTACCCCAGTCATGTTTTCAGGTGTATGTGTGTGCATGCATGCATGTATGCATGTTTTACTAAAGGTGTATACATATATGTGTGTGTGTGTATACATACACATATATGCATATAACATACCTATAGGCATAGTTGCAATTATTGAAACAAATAAAAATATAGTCAATTGTATATGGTGGCAACCAGAAAAAGAATATAATTTTTCATCAATGTATGAAAGAAATCACCAACCAGAAAAGCATCATAAAAATATTTGGGGTTTTCAGTGAACCACAAGTTAATTAAAACACTGGAATATAAACTTAGTGTAAACTTAGAAAGACCTTAATATCTACTGAACTGAACTAGGATGGGTAGGCCTTCTATGCCAGAGATGGCTCATTCCTCTCCAGTTATCCACATTTTCTTTCTTCTCCTGAACGTTGCTTGAACTCATGTCTGCTGAGCTCAGTAGACATTTCCCTTGCTCCCTTGTGGCTAAGAATGGGCCTCTGAGTTGGTTCTGGCCAATAGGATATGAACTTCAGTGATTTATGAACATTCTGCATCATGCCCTTAAGAGGAAACTATTTCCCTCCCCTTCTTTCTCCCTTTCCTTATGTAGAATGAGGACATGATGTTGTGGCCCATGTTCAGCCTTGTGAATACTCTATCAAGCATACAATGGGACAATATAAAACACACCTGGATACCTGGACAATCACATGGACAAGGGTCACCTTACACTGGCTACTGGTTTAGATTTTAACATGAAAAAGCAATAAAAAAAAGCATCTTACTTGGGTCACTTGCATTTTTCTCCTATAAAAGCAGTCAGGCCAACATTATGGTGAATACCAGCATTTCAGAGCAGTGTTTCAGTCTTAATAAGTAAGTATACTTTAGAGTAATTTCTGGAAGGTCATGGAAATAAAATTAAAACGAAGATGCAATTTGGCTCTAAAATGAGAGGACTTTCTTTTTATGTTTTTTTTTTTTTTGTCCTTTTAAAAAGTAAAAGGAGACAATATTAAGGGTTACCCAGGAAGATGATAAAATTAGTGAAACACATTCTGTTCCTTCTAAGATTTCATAGGTTCATAATTGAAATAAGTCCCCAGAAAAATTTTCTGAAGACACAGATCACTTACCTCAGAAACAATTTTGTAAGACAGGAGAAAAAAAAATGTATTTTTGCAAAACTGGGTATATCATAGGACAAGGAAAGTCAAAGTATTGTTCCTAAGAAGCTTAAAGACAACTGGAACTTGCCTACTCTTTGGCTTGCAGGATGATTCTGTTGCACTGTGAGAGCTGGGCTGTCACATGAGTCTTCTAACTCCAGAATCTTAGGCTCAGGACATGGGTGAACATGGATACGTCAGAAAAATGAGAATCAACACAAAATTAAAACCACTTGGGTAACTTTATATTGAAAGTATTCTCTTTGGAGGTCAATATATCACTACACAATTTCTCAGAGAATTAATATTTAGTAAAAAGTGTTGGAAGAAAATAGCAATAGGAATCTTTCTGTAGTTATACAGACCCACGTAAACACATCAGCAGATATTTACATTTCCAAGTAGAAACACTTAACAAAGAGAAAAATTTACTTAGATAACCCTAAAGGGCACATCTCTTTTAAAAAGAATAAACTTTTAGCCAGGTGCGGTGGTGCATGCCTGTAATCCCAGCACTTTGGGAGGCTGAGACAGGAGAATCGCAAGTTTAAAGCCAGCCTCAGCAACAGTGAGGTACTAAGCAACTCAGTGAGACCCTGTCTCTAAAGAAAAACACAAAATAGGGCTGGGCATGTGGCTCAGTGGTTGAGTATCCCGGAGTTCAAAAAAAAAAAAAAAAAGAATAAACTTTTAATTACTTTTACCTAGATGAGAAAAGTGGGTAGAAGTATTTTTAGTTTCATAGAGAGTTTTAAATATTCTAAAATATTTTGTTCCCTGGAAACAACAACTTTTCCACAGGGCAATGCCCTTTCTAATTGAGGTCAAAGGTGTCCTCTACAGAGCTTTCAAATTCCCTAGGTGAAGTGAAGCCTTTTATCCTCTGTGCTTTCTGGCACTTCCTGAACATTTTAGCCAACCTCTAACTCTTTCATTATTGGTTTCCCTACCTCTCTTGATTTTCTAGGAATTCCTGAGAGTAGGTGAAGATGGAACTTCACTTATGATCAAGAATATGGACCCTAAGACAGACAAGGTTCAAGTCTAGGGTCCACCCAATCATACACATGTGGCCTTAGGCATTTTACTTTACCTTCCTGAGCTATATCTCTGTAAGACACAAAATTATTGAATACGTGATGGTGAGGGTTATACACGTTGACATATTATAAATTTCTCAGTCCACCACTTAGAACACAGTAAGTACTACATGAATGCCAAGTCAGTTTATGACTCCATAGCTGCCTGATGAAATCTTTTAACAAAATGGTGAATTAACATATAGTAGACCAATTTTACAGATGACATGAATTTCACCAATAAGTATTGCTTTAATTTATTTTTGAATTCCAATGAAAATATAAATTCAGTGAAGACTGAGATCACAAATCAATAAAATTTTCTCTAGATCTCACTAGAGAAGATTCTGAAATATGGATCTAAAAATGTATCTATTTTAGTTCAGAATGGTAGTTTCCTATTTAAAGATATGGAACCTGAAATCTGAGATAATGGTTTTTGAATGTTCTTTATCTTATCTAACTAAAAAAAATCAAATTCTATAAATCTAAGTCATTTGTTGCGAAGAATCTCTGAAATATAACTTCTTTTTGGAATCATCAGTAACTTCCATTATTCCAACTATCATCAATAGTGGGTGTCTTCTAATAATGGGTACCATGGTTGTTGCAAGAATAAAATTTCAACTTAAATGCAAAGTTTCACAAGAAAAGTAACCAAAATGCTATTTGTACCTTTATTGTGTCAATACTTAATATGGTCAGCACTTGTTCAACCAACAACAGATGGAAAATGTAATTAGGCCTACAATGACTACATCTGTACTGAAATTGAACAAATTTTTTTTTCCTGTTACTATTCCCTAAAACTTACAACAGCTATTTGCACAGCATTTGCATTGCATTAAGTAGTATAGATGATCTAGATGTCATTTAAAGTAAACAGGATGATGTACATAAGTTTTATGCAAATACTACACTTCTATTTGAGCATTCATGGATCTTATCATTTGAAAGCTTCCTGGAACCAGTCCTCCAGGACCCAAAGGTACCTTCATATTATCAAAACCTTTAACTACATCTTTTCTTTTTTAAAAAATTATTTATAAATTCTTTTCATGTGGCTTTTCCATATGATCCTGTCAAATGTCTAGCACTTCAGTCATGGTGTCTTGAATTATATTTTCCCAGAAGCAGCAACTGTGGCAAAGATTTCAGCTCAAGTAATTATTTTTTCTTTTTTTTTTAAATTAGGTTGGGATGTTGATGTTTATAGACTCATGAGACCAAAATAACACTGAAGACCAATGATAAAATGCCTCTTGGCATAGCTTACACTTTTATAAAATAAAGCGAGGGAAAATTAATGTTTTTGTTCCCATTTTACAAATCCAATGCTTCTACTTTAAAATAGTTCGGAAGTCCCCAGTTCCTAGATTACTACTCATGGAGCCTCCATATCAGAGAAGTCCTCACAGTGGTACATTTTTCCCAGTGATAATTCATAATATCTAATTCATTCAATAAACATTCACACAATATTTTTGATACATAACTCATAATTTATAGTAAAACACTATCCATGTTATTCTTGCCTATTGTAATCAACCCCTTTTGAACTTTCTATATACAAAGCTGTTGCTTAAAAATTGATTTAGATTGATTATGGACCCTTGCCTGACCCTTCTGCAGAACATCAAAACTCAATACATGTCTTTCTGTTATATTTAATTAGTGTGACTTCTATAATGGTGTGCAGGTAATACTTGTAAGTAAATTTTTCTGTCTCTCTATGCCACACACACACACACACACACACACACCTTGACAGAGACTGAACTAGGAATGGGTTCTGCCCCTAATTTTAAAACCTCCTGTTCTTAGTTGTATTCCTCTGAGTAGCTTTAGCATAGTGTTATATATACAGCTGTCATTTTGTACATACTGGTTGAGTTCAATGAAAAAAGCAATAGTGCATAGTTTCTCCTTATTTAGATGTCAACATCTTACCTCTCTGTCTCCAGTTCTCTCACTTAACCATTTCTTTAGATAAATAAATTTTAAAGAATAGTTGGCTAGAACATAAAAATTAGCAAAAGTATTGTTGTATTGTAATGTTTGATGTATTTTGAGCCAAATTTTGCTTTTCAGCAATGACTGAACATGGTAATAGGATAAGTGCAGTGGGATTATAAACACAGTTAAAATCCCATGATGATGAAAGAGAATCACTATTAAATGTAGCAGTTTTGGAAAAGAACTGAAAATTCCTTAAAAACCTTTCCTTCAAGACATGGAGTCATATGTCTTTTCCTTGAATAGGGGCTGCCTCAGTGATTTGCCTAGACCATGACAGGCAACACAGGCATTGCCCAATTCTCCTTAGGACATGACTCTCTGGAGCCTAGAACCACCAGTGAGAAGTCCAACTGTTCTGAATACATCCTACTGGATTGATTAAATGGGGAGAGTAGATAGAGATAGAGGTAGATCCTCGGGAGTCTCAGCTCTCCCAGACCTCAGCTGTTTGAGTCTTTACAGCCAAGACAACAGATATATGAGAGAATAAAGGATGATTCTAGCTTTAGGCTCCTCATGCAGATTCCTGAGAGACTCAAGAGATCACTGCTGAACTGGGCCAAGTTGACTCGCAGAACCATAATAGACAATAACAAACAATGTCTACTACTGTTTGTTTGTTTGTTTGTTTGTAACCACTAAGTTTGAGGATGGTATATTACATAGCAATGGATTACTGGAACATTGTGTACTTTATAAATGAAAACCTTATGCACAGTTTAAGGAATCCAGGACTATATTTTAGAAAGGACATACAGAAAACATGTCAGCAAGACAGTGGCCAAATTTTGCAAATGTGTGTGCAACAAAGTTTAATTTGGCTTCCTGTGTTGGGATGTTATTTCTCAAACAATGTGTTAACTGGACTTGACTGGAAAACTTCTCAATCTGAGAGGGAGATCTGCCACAGTGGCCATTTCTCTAAAGATCTTCTTTCTAATGAACAGGAGCTGTCCTTCTCAATGTTAACACAACCTGAGATATAATTTTTATGTCAGTCCTGTCAAACCTTGACATACAGTACGGCCCCACGCAATTCAACCCATCTCCAGTCAGTTACAGCTACTTATTTTCTATGACAGGCTAAGTCAGCTGCCCACTATCCCAAGTGGAGGGTAGTTCTGATGAAGTTTTCCAAATTTATCCTCCTGTCATTTTCGATTCAAAACTTATTAAGTAAATTGTGAGGTTATCTATTCTGAGAAGTATCTTCTGTGATCTGGATTAATACTTTTCTACTTTCTGTCTGATGATTTAAAGCTCTTAAAATTCTAATTTCAGAAGTGCTATAAAGTATCTCCTATCTTTTTATTCTATTTTTATAACCATTTTCTATCTTGGGGTTTAATAAGATTTTTTTTCCCCTTAAGGGTACCATCCCTAAGAACTGTTATGATTCTAGTGTTGAATTCTACTTATTGATTTTTTAATGTTATTAAATTATTTCTTAGCTGGTGTGCCCCTGACCTTGTAGGATAGGGCATTATAACCTTGGAATTCAGAGGAAAGAGAAATGGAGAAGGGATGAGAAAAGAAAGAAAGAAAATATGATAAAATAATTATAACACCTTTAGTAATGTGGGGTTCCCCCAAAAGCACCCTGAGGTAAGGGCTAGATTGCTAATTTATCCTGGAAAAGTAACTCCAGGAAATTGGAATAGTTGAGTGGGGATGTTTTAGTCAGCATTTTCTCGGCTCTGACTAAAAGACCCAACCGGAACAACTGTAGAGGAGGAAAAGTTTATTTCAGGCAGTTTCAGATGTTCGCTCCATAGACAACCGGCTCCATTCCTCAGGTCTCCAAATGAGGCAGGACACCATGTGGAGGAAGAGTGTGGCATTGGGAAGCATCTCACAAGATGATCAGAAAGCAGAGAGAGATCACTACTTGCCAGGTACAAATATATACCCTAAAGCCACACCCCCAATGCCCTATCTCTTCCCACCACACCCCACCTGCCTCCAGTTCCCACTCAATTAATCCCATCAGGGTATAATTCATTGATTGAGTTAAGGATCTCACAGCCCAATCATTTCCCCTCTGAACCCTCTTGCATTGTCTCACATGTGCACTTTTGGGGGACACCTCACATCCAAATATAACAGGGGATGAAAAGCAGAGAAGGAGCGGAAGCCAAGATAGGGAAGGTTGTTAAGTAGATTATTGTTTCTGGCCACTTGATCCTGTTGAGGAATTCTGGAAAACTGAGGAGAAAATTCTTTAGATCTGGCCCAAATAAAAATTGAGGGACATGAGGAATTTTTCTATCAAATCTTATCAGGAATGGGTGGAGTGCTGCTGCCATGAGTATTGATTCTCTCATAATTTCAGCCCACACAGCACATGGTGAGAACATTCAGAAGCCAGAGAAATCTGTTGCGCAAACGGCCACAGTACCTCTAACAGGAGGCTCACCACAGATTGGACACTGAAGGGGAATCAAAGGGACACTGCGTGTGTGCAGTACACACCAAAGCTCTTCTGCACACCATGCTCAGGATGGACAGACATCCAATAATGGCCTTTAGTTTGGATTTTTACTTATTTGGAAACATCTTGGTGACCTAGTAACACAGTTTTAGACCATGTACTATTATTTAAGCCACTCTACCTTCATTGTTGATTTTATACCAATCCTATTTTTTTTTTATAAGTGATTCTAAGAACTACAGAGTAGTGATAAACCATTTAAAGGAAGTTTAGCCTGTAATTCCAGCACTTAGGGAGGCTGAGACAGGAGAATCACGAGTTCAAAGCCAGCCTAAGCAATGGCGAGGCGCTAAGCAACTCAGTGAGACCCTGTCTCTACATAAAACACAAAATAGGGCTGGGGATGTGGCTCAGTGGTCAAGTGCCCCTGAGTTCAATCCCCAGTACCAAAAATAAATAAATAAATAAATAAAGGAAGTTTAGCCCTCTTGCTATCATTAGACAACTCTTTAGTTGTTTAGCCCTTGGTTTGCTACCATTAGACAACTCTTCCCATCTCAGGACATGGATCAACCCTCCAGTGTCTTCAAAGTCTCTCATGATGACTAGGACAGCAAAGATGCTTATTGAAAATGTTACTTTTCATTAACACTTAGGCAGTGGAACACGGAACTTCATATAAGGAAACAGCACTAAAAAAAAAACATTTTGAGACGCCTGAAACATGACAATAAAGGACTTAATGAATAACAATTCAGAGAAAGCAAAAGGGCCTCCTGGTTTAAAATCTGTTTTGAGTCAGAATTTTCCTCACATGTGTTTATATCTTGCTATGAAAAGGGAAGATGTATATATCCATCCAAGTAAAAATCACCAAGCAGAATAGCTTTGAGAGTTGTTAGTATTGTGTACTATCTTTTATGAATACTACAGAATTAGTTCACTACATAAACAACTTATTTCAATTTCATTTGGTAACAAAGAGGGTGATTGATCGACGAACCAAACATTAAGAATGACAGAAAACATTGCAATCCATTTTCTTGTCTTTCTCTTCCCCCTTCTCCTTTTTCTTCTTCTTCTCCTTACAGTACTGGGGGTAGAACCCAGGATGTTGTACATCCTATATAAGTACTCTACCACTGAATTATTAACTCTGAATCCCTTATCCCTTTTTATTTTTGAACTTCCTTCACTCTCCCTTCTTTCTCCTTTCTCCTTCCTTTTCTGCTTTCTTTCCAATTATTTTATGCTTACTTTTTGGTTAATCTCAAAAATTTTTATTGAAACTATTTCACATCCCTTGACAATGTTGGAATGATCAGCAAAGATAAGTCTTACTAGAAGTGTACTAGGTGAGTGTCAGTACAAAGTCAGAGGTGGATAAACAACACTCGTGGGATGATATTCAAGTCATGGTTTGATTCTTAAGAGGTGATTTAAAGGATAGAAGCCAAAGTTACAAGGATGACCACAGATAGAAGCTCTAATTGAAGCCACAGCTATAATAGCAATGATTTAGGGGTCTGAGCCTGAAACTGAGGGCAAATCTTGACATTGTCCTATATTAGCTATGTGACTTTGAGCAGCACATTTAGGACATCTGTTGAATGAGCAGGATTTTCTGAACCTGAGTTACTTCCCCTGCAAAATGCAGATGTTCATAAGGCCTAATACCTGCTTTCAGAAAGCTAAATGGCTAACAGAAGGGAGCTCCTGGGACAGAGTCTGCTGTGTAACACATAGTACATGTTGACTGATGTTATGTGGACTCACAGATGTTTTGTGGGGCATACCCACAGTCCTCAGTTTCATATACATGTGTGTCTATGTTATTCTGAAATGTCCTTTAAGTGAAAGACACAATTATTAATGACAATATCATACAGAAAAACATTTCTTCATTCATCATATCTTATTAAATAAATCTCACATGTTGTAGTAAATTTGAAATACAGAGGAAGCCATCGTGCCACTGACTAGACCTCAAGTATGTCCCTTTCTTCACCCCAGATCTGGTACTAACACTTCCACGTGGCTTCCAGTTTCATTACAGCATAGCACAGTGACACTATTTATGCTGGTTCAGTCCCATGTCTTGGTTATAAGTGAGGAGAACCTTTATCTCACCAGAGTAATGCACCATCCCTGGAATCAACATAAGGAAAAGGAAAATGTGAAAATGTTTCTTTATTTGGGGTTGATGAGGGGAAAATTGAGGAACTGCTCAAAGTCAACTTTGAGCAGAACAACTGTCATTATTTTAAAGGATGTTACTCTATGATTCTCATACTATTTGAGAATCAGAACAACTGTGCCAGATTGAATAAACTACACCAATTCACTTCCCTCTCTACCAATATACTTTGCCTTCAAGAAGTGGAGTCTAGTCCTTCACTTCTTGACTGTGGCTAGCTTTGTAATTTTCTTTGGCCCGCAGAATGCACCAGAAGCAACAGTGTGTTGTGTTAAGCCTAGGACTAAAAAGAACTTTATGTTCTTCCTCTGTTCCTCTCTATTCTCCCCTGTGTCCTCTTTCCTTTCTCTCTCTCTCTCTCTCTCTCTCTCTCTCTCTCTCTCTCTCTTTGCCTTGCCCAGCCATCATGAGAACTAGCCAGGGCTAGGCTACTGGATGATAAGAAACACACAACAAAATCACTATGTCATTAAAATCAGCCCACTGCCCTACATGTCAGTGAATCAGAGCAAAAGAATGGCCTAATAGAGCCCAGTCTAAATTCCCAACTTATAAATACATAAACTAAACAAATATGCATTGTCTTAAGCTACTGAGTTTAGGGGTGATTTATTATGTAACATTTTTAGCAATAGATAGTTAATGCAATAATAGAGGTAAGATTTAAACAGTAGGTTTGGATAGTGAATAGGTGACTCCAAGACCCACATTTTTGAAGCTATAAAAAAAAGTCACTGCAAAACTGCAAAATGAAGATGTATGTGTGTATGCCTATATAATGTATATTCACATTCTAAAAAGGTATGCTGAGTGGGTGCTGATATAATACAGCTAGACATAGGCTATTTTAAGTAGGAGGAATTAAGCGTGGTAAGGAGTGGTAAAAATACATCACTTTAATAAACAGCAAAGAGTGGTGACTTTATAAAAATAAGGGAGTGCTACTTTTACTTTTAACACATAACAAAGTATAAGTCATTATTTTAAAGGATGTTACTCTATGATTCTCATAGTATTTGAGAATCAGACGATAAAAATATACACAAGATAGTTTTTTTAATCCACTGAAAATGTTATTATCCTTTTTTTTTTTTTTTTTTTTACTGGTGCTATGGTTTGAATGAATGCATTGATGCTGATTGTCAAGGAAGTGGGTTGTTATCATAGAAGAGGGTTCCTTATAAAAATATGAGTTTAGTCTTCTTCCCTTTCTGTGAGTACACTGTTGCTCTTCCACCTATAGCCATGGGATGAGAAAAGAAGTAAACTTTTGTCAGACATGGCCTCATGATCCTGGACTTTCCATCCTCCAGAGGCCGGAAATCTCTTTTCTTCTTTTTTTAAAATTTTTTTTAGTTGTTGATGGATCTTTATTTTATTCATTTATTATTTATATGTGGTGCTGAGGATCGAACCCAGTGCCTCACGCTTGCTAGGCAAGCACTCTACCACTGAGCTACAGCCCCAGCCCTGGAAATCTCTTTTCTTTATAAATTACCCAGTCACCAGTATTCTGTTATAACAACAGAATAAAAATGGCTAAGATATCTGGTTTTCAAGAAACATAATATTGTCATGCAAACTCATAAAATAAACACAAGAACAAAGAATTCCCTTGAATAAAAACAATAATCAACTTTATTGATGGCAATCTTGAAGAAACATTTTTTGTACAAATATTATGTGGAAAAATTGTGCTATCTTCTAAGGATCCAGAAAAAAAATGAACTAGCCACAGCTCTTTGCTGGTGGATGAGTGATCTGTATAACTGAGAAATAATATGAATGATGATGTTTTTAAAGAATGAGTTGGCAATTTCTATAAAATAATGTTTAGCTTAATATATTAAGGATGTTCTGAAATGAAGATTCAGAAGATAAAAATCTGCATATTTGACAAGTCAAAATGCTCATAACTTAGATCTATCATATTAATTGCTACTTTTATATCTCCATCCTCCAGGAAATCAAACTTGGAGTTAATGAATTTGAAATGCTATAAGATTAGAAACAAAAATATGTATTTCTGATGTACCTAAAGGACTTTTCAAAAATCCTACAGGTCATACAAGATCATAAGCTGCATAAAAAATTACAGAACTGCTTTTGAAGAAAGATCTAGGATGGGTACTAGGATGTATCATGGAGATAAGGTTTCAGATAAATTAAAATCTGGTTGTAACTGCCTTTTTACTTAACAATTTGATGTTCAATATTCTTTATTCTTATATGGACATCGAGATGCTTGATAAATTTCAAAACATGGAAAAAAGAAACAGTTCTTAATGAACTCTCAATGGAAGGAACACATTGATAATAATGCCTGAGAGAAAATAATAAGAACCAATAAGGAGAGTTTTAAACAAACTAAAAGAGGACAGATGAATGGGTTATTTAATCATTGTCTTTAAAACTGTGAAGTTTTACTGTCACAAGGGGAATGCTAACACATTTTTCTTTATTTCCACAATGACAAAAATAACTAAAAACCTTATTAAACTGAAAGGAGAAGGGTAAATAGGTGAAAATTGCTTAAAAAAATAATTACCCAAATGAGGCTTTGGTCATGAACCTTCAAAATCAGACGCTATCACAGTGGGACCCAGGAATCTGTGTTTAAACAAGCCCTGAGAAGGAATCTGATGCAACTTCAAGTCTGAAAACTTTATGTGTTTCTAAGGCACTCCATGAATTTAATTTCCCCAAACTGTTGAAATCTATCAGCTTCTCACTCTCATGCTTCCATGTCACTCAGTCTTTATTGCTATCAATTAACATTGGGGTCCCAGCCCCCTAGCTGCTCTCCCTGTCTACATTTCCCCTTTCCTTCATGTGTTCATTCATTTAGTACTTATCAATGTTCACTATGTGTTTGAAATACATAACCAAAACAAAAGGATATTCTTTTTGCAGGGTTTGTGTTCTTGTTTGTGGGTGTGTGGGCAGTGGGGTAGATGCAGACAGAAAGTAATCAAAAAACATAAAAACATAATAACTGAGCAAATCATATGGGATAGAAGGTGACAGAAGCAGTGGGAGGATAAAAAAACTGTGTGAATGTCCCCAACAGGGGCCAGGGATCTATACTAACTGAGCTGCTTTAATCCTCCCAACAAGGTCATTTTATATAAAAAAAAAAGAAAGAAAGAAACTCAACTTCCCAAGATCTAAAGAGTCAGTAGGTAGTTTCCACCCCAGGTCTTTCTGCTTCCTAAACTTTGATCTCACTCCATGTCACTGAACTTACAGCTTTGATTCCTTGGAAAAACAGGCTCTGAGATAAAAATTTGTATACAGGCATTTACTTTGTGGGATCAACACCTAGAGAAGAAAGGGAAGTGAAGGGAGAAAGTAGGGACAGGGGAAGTCAAGCTGTGGTGACATTCCTAAAGAGATCTCAGGCAACCTCCTAGGAGCCCTGAGTTTAGCCAGTTCTACAGAGTTGTCCTGAATTGCAATGAGTGGACTGGGTCTTAGATACTGGAATCAGGACTCACTGGATGCATGTTGTAGGTAGCATGACTCAGGGCAGGATGGCTCTCTGGAGGCAAAGTCAAGTCCTACTAGAGAGGGAATTATCAATGAGTGGTTGTGAACCTGTGACTATTGCCTTACAGGACTGGTTAAATCATCAATATGAGGGTAGAGTGGACAAGAAGATGTGAGTGAGGCCAAAAAAAAAATCAATTTCCTTGAGTTTTCTTGGAATCTTCCATTCCACAGTATTCAGTAATAAAACCTTCCCCCAGAATGCCCAGCAACTGTTAATCCACAGCTCAAGTACTTTGTAGAATTAGCAGTGTCAAAACTCTAAGTAAGGCTTAACATGGAGAGAGTCCTCTCTGCCAGATATCAATAAAGTGTACAAGTGCTTATTCAAGATGAGTAAAACTGCCAAGATTATAATTGCTTGTAACTGGAAGTGGGCAAAAAAATGAATGTTGCTGAACAGTGCGTAAGCCCCTGAGAGCTGGCAAATTTAGTCAAGATTGCATATCATTAGAAATACTGGAGGAAAAATTCCAGTCAATATGGTCGGCTTTCTCTGAAATCCATGAGTGGTCATGGTTAACATGGTAAATATTTAATTCCATCACTTACAGTTGCCCTTTGCTCCAGCATTTGCCTTTGGCAGCTTTGAGAGCTTAGGTAAACACCCAGGGCTCCTTTCATCTGCCTAGTGCTCATTCTGGCTAAGCTGACTGCCTTGGGACAGAATCACAGGGAATAGGTAAGCAAGACAGGGAAACACAAAAAATTGAATGGAGATAGGAAGTTAAGAGAACAAAATTAAAGATTAAGAACTGAAAGTAATCCTAAAGGATGAGAAAGACTGCCTTCTTCCCTGTTTCATTCACGGGAAAGTTAAGATCTGAAACCCATAAAGGTTAAGTGGTTTTGAGTAAGGTAATATAGCCAGAGCTCTTGATTTGAAGGACAGTTCTCTTTCTGTTGCAACACATGGTCAGTAGGGGTATGTGGTGATCCTTTGACATGTCAGCTTAACTAGGCTGAAGAAGATTTCCAAGAATGTCTGATGGTGGGGGGTGGCAATAGACAATCTGCTGAAGAGTTGGAAGGAGGAAGTGAAACAGTCATTACATTGATCTTCACAATCAGAAAGTTGGGGCAGATGTCCTATGTCATTTATTTGATGTATCACTTATTTGTCCAAAATTTATTACCTTCTTAGAGTCTTCATCTCTCTGGTCAGACACTTGTTCTGCTCCACGATGGAGGGTGTCAACTTCTCCTTCCTGATACCCTGCTTAGCCCAAGTTTGGTAAAAGTGAACTAGTTCCAGTCTTTTCTTATGGGACCTCGTCCATGCTCCTAGTTCTAGTTTGTCCTTGCTGCCCACTTTATGTCCATCTCACCTTCTCTGTAGACAATAAGCTCTAGTCTCAAATGAGAAGACAACATATTTGGTTAACAGAAGATGGTTTAACAGCTCCCACTATTGCATAAAGTCAAATCCTTGTAATGAATTTTTTTCATGATTCTGCATGTGTAAATGATCCTGGATGAACTGAGGTGCCAGTAGTTGGCCAAATGATTGCTCAAAATTGTTCCTGGTTATCTTGAGAATAGACTACTTTGCTGTTATAGCCAGGGTCATCATCCTCCATTATTGTCATCAACTGCCTTTATCTAAGATTTCCAAATGGAAACATTACATTTTATTTTAATTTGAAAGATATATTTCATTTATTTGTAATTTTTACTACTGCTTTATAATAAAATGGTAGCTCACATTCATGCAGTGCAAATCATGAGTCAAGAATAATGCTGTGCATTTTGTGTAGGGTAATTCACTAAACACATAAAATGACCCTTCCATGGTACCATTTCTGGCAAATGAAGAAACCAAGGAAATAAAGGTTACCTCATCTATCCAAAGTCACCTAGTTTAGTAATGAGCAGAATCAGATTTTGAAGTCAGGTGGGTTGACCAAAAGCCCTACTCTTAGTCCTGCACTGCCTCTTATTGAGAGATTTTGTTTGAATGGTTGCTTATATATCTTATAATATTTGCATCACCATCATTTCCCTTCAATAAATATCACTACTACTCCTCTCCCCACAGAGCTTAGAAGATGGAATGCATCTTGAAAAATTAACAACTTATTTTGTGCAAAATATGAATAGTCTATCCTCTCCTGCATCCATGGCAGGCATTACTAATCCAAGATGGCACCCATTTTGATTCTTCTTGGTTATGAGTTCAGAGCTGTTCTCAATACAGTCCCAGGCATCTGTCACTAATGGACTGAAGATGACACTCAAGATCAATACACTTTATCAGATTTAAAGGGAAGAGAATGTAGGTAGAGACAAGGAAGAGAAGATTAGCACAGAATATGGAGAACAGAACAACTATGTAACATATTATTAAACTCATTATAAAATAAGCCCATTTAGGGAAATGAAATAAGTGATCCTGACTTGAAAGAGCTCCTACTTTATTAAAGTAACAGGACATTGTCATACATATAACCTTAATATAAGGTAGCATAAAAGTGTTGAAAAATGACAAAGATTTCTAAAAAATTCTTAGAATTGGGTAGAAAAGAAAAAATACTTATTTCAAGAAAGAGAAATGATGTGTGTAAAATTTCTGATGACAAAATAAGAAAGGTCAAGGTCAATGAGAAGGGTCAAGAGTCTAAAAAGAAAAGATAGAAAATATGATGTTACAATTGGAGATTTAGGATTCTAGCTACTGAGTACCATGTTTTGCTTGATAAAATTTCATATACAGTTTATCCTCCATATCAGTAAGTTCCACATCAATGCATACAACCAACCACATATAAAAATATCTGGAAAATTAATTTTGTTTGTACCATCCATATACAGTCAATGTCACTATTCCCTAAAAAGTATAGTCTAACAACTATTTACATAGCATTTACATTATATTAGGTATTATGAGAAATCTAGAGATAATTTACTGTATATATGAAGATTTATATAGTATATATGCAAATACCACACCACCGTATATAAGGGACTTGCTCATCCTCGATTTTGCTATCCATAAGGTTCCTGGAATTAATTTCCCAGGAATGCTGAGAAATGACTATATTTTCCTGTGTGTGTGTGTGTGTGTGTGTGTGTGTGTGTACACACATGGACTAGGAGGATTGCATTAATGTTTTCAATTCTTTGTTCTCCCCAGTATTCACACTTGTGATCATTAATCTTGTGGTGTCCTATCATGACCCGATGCTTGACTACCTATGGCACTCTTCAGTCAATGAGATCTTAACAAACGTGACATAAGTGAGGACTTGGAAAGGATTTGGTGAAGTCAACCTGCTTGCTCTCATCTTTATTGTTGGTCACCTCCATGAGAATATGGCCAGGATAGCCTGTTGGAGAACAAGAGGCATATGGCTCAGTTGTCCCTATTTTCCCAAACAATAGTTAGCCACCAAGCCCATAAATGAGCTCATTTGGGATCAGAAGTACTACCATTTGAGCCCTCTTTATATTGGTGAACCACAGATTCCTGAGTTAGTTAAGTTAACTTAATTTGAGGGGGTCTGTTACAGAGCACTAGTTTGCAAATAGATAATTGATACAGTTCTTTTCTGTTGTATTCCCTTATTGTAAAAACTGCTGGCACTTTCTGTTTTATATAAAATAATACTGAAGAGAAACCCCTGAGGGTACCAAAATTTTTCTATAAAGAAAAAGAAATAATTTTCCATTACTTTCAAAGTTCATTCAATATCAATACACATAAACATCATTTTCAACATAAGTAAGCACCAAAAGAGTTATATTGTTTTATGACTGTATAATCCCAGCTATTTTGATAAGAATAGCCACTCTTCAAATCCTAACACGTTCAAGCACAGGAAAGCTGATCTATGGTTGAAACCATTTATTTTTTTCTTCCAGAGAGAAAACATGGAAGCTCTTGGGTTCCAGGAAATACAAAATCTCTAGTATATTCTACATTCCCTCTCTATGTGTTCCTTCAGATAACAGTTCTACAAGTAGAATGAGTATAAACTAGACCTTTTAGGTAGGGCAAGGAAAAAAGAGGTAAACATTAAAACACACACACACACGAAAAAAACATGCTTTTCCTCATTTTTCTCTCTCCCATATTAATATGTGGGAGTCAATGACTCTTGATTCCCTTGCATACTAGAAGAGTTGCAGTCTCTACGCATAACGTTTACCTGATTTCAGAGTGAGCGAACCCTGAAACAGCCACTACCTAATTACAGGTACCTAGATAACCACATGCAAATTCTTCTTAAAGAGAATCATGGATCCCGCCTAAAGATGAGCAACTGTGGTTTTCTTTGAAGTTCATCATCTTCATAAAGAAGACAAATAGGAAAACACATATCTGAGTGCAGTCTTTGACCTGATCCCACAGAAAACTCTGGAACATACAAAATACCACAGAGTCATCTTTCATTTCCAGGCTTGTTGGCTGGATGTGTAGGCCAAGGGGGCTAGGTCTGTAACCTCCATGGCTGGATAACTTCTACCAGCTAAGGTATTGCTCTGACAAGTGAGGCAGCTGTACACCTTCAAAACCAATTCTCAAAGCAGCTGGACTCCAGATGCACATGTCAGGTTAAGGGAATCTGGATGGACCACCCACAGTGTGTCCTATAACACACTCTATCTGTAAGTGCAAGTGATATGGACTTGGAGGTTAAGTGGTAAGCAGATAGAAGGTTATGAATAAAGAAGAAAGCTCTCAAAGCATGTAGTGATCAAGGACTCATTCTCCCAGGAAGATGTTACTTAAGGTCTTCTTCACTTCTCAAAATTGAATCCCACATCTGCACATTTGTGTATTTCTATCAATTTTGTGATATGAACCAACCATAACATCAGGGCAGGAATGAGCAGCCACCTTCCACATGATTTGACCGTCTAGGCATCATGTCCATAGGTTCCTAAACAAGTTCAAATGGGAACTGAGAAAATAAAGCATTGGTAAGGGCCAAAGATCACTCTAGAATTATAGGAGCATTTCTGTGCTACCCCAAGGGCTTTCAAATCCTGACAGGAAAACTCTTAAAAGATGAAGCATTCGATAAAGATAAAATCTAAGCTTGCCTTGAGAAGCAGGATTATAAAATGCCACCCAATCGAAGACATGATCATGCATGATTTTTCTCTCAATATCCTAAAAAGGAAAAGGGACCAAATGACATCTAAATTGATAGGTAACAGAAATAGTGGTGGGAACAGGAATTTAAGGCAATGATTCTTTAAACGGGGCCCACTATACTTACCCCACATGCTTCCATTTGAAAGGCAGTGGACCTGCAATCCTTCCATGGCATAAGTCAATATCATATGTTACATTGCTCAGCAAACAATCTGCTATCTGAAGAAGAAATGCAGACCCCCCAAGTGCTGGTAAGAAGAATACAAGTTATCCTGAAGGTGGGATTTTGGTTACTCTTACCCAGACCAGGTTCTAGAACTCACAGAGACAAGAATCATTTCCCCTAACTATACTCTGTAAGAACAGGTTCCAATTAAAGCTGGTCAGTGTGGTCCAAAGTGACTTAAATTTTCATGTGCAGCAGGAACTTGGAAGTCTAATGCCATCCTATTGTCAGTCACAAGTCAAAAGGTGAACCTGTGTAGGACTCTCTGGGAAACTTCCTCAGGACCCCAGTAAAACTAGAGGGTAAGAGGCCTCTGCTGTCCTTCTCACTGAAAAGACCCATTCTCTCTCTTGAGTGTGCCCCCTTTTCCTTTTTTCCTGTCTCTTCTAGTAAACTCATGCCTGCTATTCTGTGTGAAATATTGAAATCTTTCTGGTGTGATCACCAAGAACCTGTGAGAAAGGACTGCCATGGCAGCCTCAGCTCCCTACTAGGCCCTTGCCCTGTAACACAAACGATCCTCCTTTTATCTCAGTTGAATTCTTGCAGACCATATAAAACTAAAAATGAAGAGAGTGCTTTCTGCAAGCAGACATCTTCCCATAGGAATCTAGAGATTCAGATAAATATCTGAAACAACAGAATTGATATAGCCACACATAATTTCCAAATACCACTGACTGATATGCCATGAATCATATCACTTTTCATTAGGTTTTTTTTGGGGGGGGGGGGCAGGTACCAGGAATTGAACTCAGGGGCACTCAACCACTGAGCCACATCCCCAGCCCTGTTTTGTGTTTAGCTAGAGACAGAGTCTCACTGAGTTGTTTAGCTCCTCGCCATTGCTGAGGCTGGCTTTGAACTCACGATTCTCCTGTCTCCGCTCCACAAAGTGCTGGGATTACAAGCATGCGCCACTGCACCTGGCTTCATTAGTTTTTTGTAAATATCTGATAATATCTAATAGGATATCTGTAAATATCTGATAGGATCCTACTAGACTTTGCAATGGAACTTCATTTCTACAGGTCTTTTTTTTTCTTTTGAGATAAAATGTATATATTGTGAAATATGTACATCTTAAGTGTACAGTCATGAATTTGGATGAATACACTCACATAACCCAAATCCCCTTCAAAATGTGAAGACTTCGAAATCACTCCAGACAGCTCCATGCTTTTACCAATCAATCCCTGCTCTCCTTTCTATACCATATATTAATTTTCCCTTTCTAGAATTTCATCTAAATGGAAGGTGTAAAAGACTTTTTGCTCAGCATCTGTTTTTGAGATTGATTCATAAAAATTGTGAATATCAGTACTTCATTCTTTTGTGTTGATAAGTCATACTCCTTGGAGAAATTTAAAACCAAACAGTTTTAAGCTTTAGTTCTGATTGTTAAAGCTGATGAAAATTACCATTTAGATAATTTGGATAATATCTTTTTTCCAAAAAAGCATGGTTTTTAAGGAAAATATCCCTAAATAAATGGGGCCATTTTTTCCACTGAAGAGATCCACAATAATATAAACAAGCAAAATCTCTAAAGGTAAAGTTTCAGAAATCCATTCTTTCTTCACCACAAAAGTAAAAAAAAAAAAAAAAAAAAAAGAGGAAAACACAAAAACATATGCTACAGATATCACCATAGGTATTTTATCCTTTAGAGTCACTGCTGGCCTAAGAAAACCAGTCAAGCATGCTGTCAGTTCTTAGGCAATGCTGCAGCAATATAACCTGAAGATGAATTCTCTGGGTGCTTTATTTCTGGCAAACTCCCTTAATTGGCTAGCATGCTAATCCCTTTCTTAGAAGAACACTTAGCACTGTAAATGTGTGAGGCAAACACAAAAATACAAGTCCTGGTTTGGTATGCGAACCAGCACCATGGAAACCAGCATGGCCTTGCTGAGCTCAGGCCATAGGCAAGGAGCAGATGAGCCATGAATCAAAGCCAGAAGAAAACCACCGCTGTCAACGGGATTATGAACACAGTGCTTCTCACACTGTGGCTTCCTTTAATTCTCAACTAGGAGACTTCAACTTGACACTTCAATGGCTTAGATTACCATGGGGCTTCTATTTCTCGTTTATAGCCCTAACTAACCAAACCGTTAGCTATTTACAATACAAACTTCCAAGTATGACATTGTTTCAGTTACTGTTTCCAGTTATAAGAACTCTATTTGTAGAAATCTTCAAAACGTGTGTTTTCTCATTCAAGCAATAAAATACATGCTTATCTACATCTGTCATTATGTTGGCATAGGCACTATCTTGTCCTTGGTTCTATTCGCATGACCTGGTAGGCTAGTTAAGTCTTGAAAATTCTGGGGCAGAGAATTTTTCTCCTAATGCATGTATGAGGTTCAAAGCTAGGGATGGTAATAGAAATCAGTGTGATTTGCTCTAGGGTAGAGAGGATATATTGAGAAAAGAACAAAGAAACTTTCTGGAGCGACAGAAATGTTTTTTTGGTTTGAACGATGGTGACGTTCATATATATATATCTGTCACAATTAATTGAACTACATTAAAGATTTTTTTCATTTTCTTATATGTAAATTTACCAAGATAATGTTGTGAAAAGCTAATATTATTATAAGGGCTCCATGGGCTTCTTCACCTGACAATGAGGTTAATAGCTCAAAAGAGGATATAAGTCCTTGATCAACTAAAAGTAGCTAAGAACTGCAGGCAGACCAAACCAGTACCAAATAGACCCTTGATGTGCCACCCATCACCCATAGTTGAGGCCAGTGTTCATATATTGTCCAGTCTCAAGGATTCTCTGTACCCTGAGAATCTCTCTAGGTTTCCCATCCAGTTAATACACTCCATGTGAACATTCCCAAATCAGAGCCAAAGATACAACTAAGAGACACTGTGCCACCAACTACCCTGCCTGACAGATGTGAGGAATGTCTGGATCCTTTGCAAGGTCATGATAGTTAGAAGAAAAAACCTCCTATGAGGCAAGGCAAGGTGACATCCATATTAAATCAGGATAGCAGATGAGGTCCCAATCCTGCAATAGCCTTTCCCACCTCTCTGCTAATCCCTAAAATAACGGCAAGAAGCATTTGTTAATTGTGTTCCATTTGAGGATGTCCTTACTCTGCTTTTCTAAGATATGTGTTAGGTTCATCCTAGAAGTCAATTCAACACCATCTTTTATACATGAGGAAATTGAGCTTAGACCACCTTAAACAACTAATCATCAGTTGCATGAGACAAACCTGAGCAATATCATCTTCTAAAAAGACAGATGGCTCCTTCTTGTCAAAGAAGCCAATGGACCCTGTACTCGTCTTGCTACATGTTCTATGGAAAAAAACCCTTAAGTTGCCTAAGGAGTACAGAAAAAACCAAGGACATCTTCTGGCTTCAGACTTACAGCACTTCCTTGGCCCATCTTCTAGGCTGTAACTTCTGAGGCTATTTCAGGAAAATGGCCCAGCAGAGAGGCTGGACTAGAAACTGGGAGCCAGGAGCTCAGGAGCACTGTTACTAGTGAGAACTGTGACCCTGGTGCAGATATTTCCTCCTCCATCTCAGACTCTTCACCTCTAAAACTTAAGGGGGAAAAAAATGCCATGCCTTCCAGCCTGACCAGTTAATGACCCCATACAGGCAATTTGCAATGATTTTCTCCCAATAACATCCAATTCCAGATCTATATATATATAAATGTGTGCATATATATATGCATACACACACACACACACACGTATATTCTACTTGCACTTTAATTTTAAATCACCAAATTTGAAACTAAAAACAAATAACCTACAGTTCATATCTGGACATTATAAAGGCAAAAGAAATACAAAGCTAATGTTGGTAGACTTTATTATTATTATTTATAATTACATTTAAAAGATATGACCAAAAAATATTGACAGAATGTTGATTAAGTTCATGGATGCTACCTAGGTTTCAAATTCTGCCTCATTCACTTACTAATCATGTGATCTTGGGCAAGTTATATAACCTCTCTATATTTCAGTTATACCTCCTCTGTAATTTGGAAATATTTGTAGTACTTTATTCATACAATCATTATGAGGATTAAATTAGTTAATATTTGCAAAGAATATAAATTATCTGGTAGATGGTAAATGCTCTATGTGCATTTAGTAAATAAATAAATTAATAGCAAATGTTTGGTTCAGAAAGAATTTGAATGAGTTCTTCCTGTCTCATGTGGTTTTAATTTCAGGCTATGAAAAACTTCCCTTACTGAGAGAATTTTCTTCTATATAAAATGGTAATAGATTTTGCTCTGCAACCCAAGTAAAAAGTTTCTGGATTAACCACTTTGATATTCAAAGTCTCTAATAACATAGACAATTTAGAGAAGAAATACACTACCATGAGTGAAATACACAGGTTCTTTTTTTTGGGAGGGGGGGACTGGAGATTGAACTCAGGGGCACTCAACCACTGAGCCACATCCCCAGCACTATTTTGTGGGGTTTTTTGTTGTTGTTGTTGTTTTGTTTTGTTTTTTTTTATGTAGAGATGATCTCACTGAGTTGCTTAGTGCCTCGCCATTGCTGAGGCTGGCTTTGAACTCGCGATTCTCCTGTCTCAGCCTCCCTAACTGCTGGGATTACAGGCTTGCGCCACTGTGCCCGGCTAAATACACAGGTTCTTAAGTCACAACATAATTAACTATTTATGGGAGTGGAGTGAGGGAACTTCTGAACCCAAGAGACGAAACAAAACAGAAAAATCAAAACGTCAACCAGGCGCGGCGGCGCACACCTGTAATCCTAGCCCTTTGAGAGGCTGACACAGGAGAACTGCAAGTTCAAAGCCAGCCTCGGCAATGGCGAGGTGCTAAGCAACTCAGTGAGACTCTGTCTCTATATAAAACACAAAATAGGGCTGGAGATGTGGCTCAGTGGTCAAGTGCCCTTGAGTTCAATCCCTGGTACCAAAAATAAAAAATAAAAACCTCATTAACACTGAAATACCACATAAACA
Source organism: Geosciurus inauris (assembly GCA_004024805.1). Taxonomy (NCBI): domain Eukaryota; kingdom Metazoa; phylum Chordata; class Mammalia; order Rodentia; family Sciuridae; genus Geosciurus; species Geosciurus inauris. The sequence continues at coordinate 113,170 of PVHX01004379.1, forward strand.
CTAAAGAAGAACCAACAGGTCTTTGACAGATTTTTCTAATTGGTAATTTGTTTTAAATCAATGGCTTGCTTAATTCATCAACCAGTTTTGTCTCTGCAGAATCAGTGTCCATAATTCATTTGAAGCTGACACCAGAAAGAGAAGGAAGGCCATTTCTGCTTCATTTTTATGGAACCAATTAAAGTTGAATCCAGACACTAAGAGCCTTTTAATTGACCCTCTGAATGCTCCTGCTGCACCCACATGTACCCATTTCTCTTATTCTCCCCTGACCCTGACCTCAGGTCCAAAGCATGTTGTATCCAAAATAACCAGTATTTTTAGCCACTGAAACCTGGAAGCTTTTGTTAACTCTATTTAGGGACCATGCAGGATGCCAGCTAAATGTCCCATTTTACATCATCCCTCACTAGACCTGACAGTTGGATACACTTAATTCTGCTCTGCTTCCATTGTGTTTCTGAAGTCATTTGAATGATTTAAATCAGAGATAAGTATTTGCAAATGAGCTGAAGAAATAAAGATATGTCTGAAAATTCCAAAGTGCCTTGTTAAGGATGCACTTGGTTCTAGTTTAATTCTTGGGGATTTGGTTAATGCTGTAAATTGCAGCTGCAGTTCTTCCCTGATGGTAACATTTCATGGTTCAGGTTTTAAAGATTGACTGCTTCCAAATCAAGTATTTAAAAAAATTCCTATTAAAGACTCCTTAAACTATTCACTGAAAAAACAGAAAAGGAAATTGTATGAGAAGGTAGCTCTTCATTCACTTTTCAATAAATTCATAACCTAACAAAAAGAATAGTTCATTTTAATATAATCACATTTTAATGAGCATCTACTTTGTTATCACTAGGCTGGTCATGATAAGAGGTGATATCAATCCCTAAAGTAGTCTCCAAAAACTATTTTTAGCCCTTCCTTGCAGATGAAAAGATTTAAGGATCACAAACATTAAGGAGTTTGCCCAAAGTGAGAAACTGTACTAGGATTCAGTCCAAAACATGAGTCAATTTGGCCCAAAGTAACAAGTTTCTTTCTTATATTTGACTTATGTAGAACATATTATGGTTTGACATCACAAGTGAGATGCAGGGGGCATTTCTGAGGCACTTCTCTCAAATGTCTCTGGAGTCCACTGGGAACTGCCAGTCATAATGAATTCATTTCCAATTGAATGAAAAGAATGAAGAGGAAACTTGTCTGAACATTGAACCTTTGATCCTTCCAAACTTTTCTGCTCCTAGTTTTCCAAAAAATCATTTATTCCCTACAACCAATCTCTGTAAAGTGCAACCCAGTGAAACAATTCCTACTATAATGAGAATTGTCTGCCAGTTTAACCTCCTCTGAGTGTTTAAAAACTGAACGAGGAATGCATTAATCCCCACAAATCCTTAGCAACCTCAGGGGAGAAAGATGGAAAAGAATAGACCCTCATTTATGCTCCTGGAGCTAATTACAAGTAGCATCCCAGCCCACCCTCTATGGCTGCCCCAGGGTGTCACATGCATGGACTCAATTTATTTTAGTAGACCACAAGTCAAGCTCCTCTCTTGACTCTGTTTCCTTTGTATGCATCTATAAAAATCAAAACTAATCCCTGCATTGGCACAGAAATGAGCAGCTGAGTACTTAATTCTAAGAGTCCCTTAAGGCTGAATTTACATTGCAGCAGATGTGGGTTGAAGGTCCTAGACTTGAGGAAGAGACACAAATAGCAAGGTGTTGTGACTATTTGGCCTCTGAGTGCTGGAAGTCAAACCATAAACCAGAATGCACCTCATTCTTTCACACCACTAGAGGGCACTAGTTATAGACAGCAGAACTTACAGAAGTTGGCCCCTCTTCCATGAGTTGCTGGTACCTAGAGATTCACTTGGTCACAACCCTCAAGGTGAGCTGATAGAATGGAAACTCTATGGTTTTGACCCAGAACTACTTGGGTTCAAATAACAATTCAGCAGGGCGCGGTGGCTCAAGCCTGTAATCCCAGCACTTAGGGAGGCTGAGACAGGAGAATCGCAAGTTCAAAGCCAGCCTCAGCAACAGGGAGGCACTAAGCAACTCAGTGAGACCCTGTCTCTACATAAAACACAAAATAGGGCTGGGGATATGGCTCAGTGGTCGAGTACCCCTGAGTTCAACCCCCAGTACCAAAATAAAAACCAAAAAAACAAAATAACGATTCAGCTATTTACCATTTCTTACCAGGAATATAGGGCCAAAGTTTGCTGAGTGTTAAGAGGATCAGTCAGGACAACATATCTATGTCCCTAGTGTATATCCAGTGTGAAACAAATGACAGAAATGGCAGCTTCCCCAAAGAAATGAAATGTGGTTAACATCTTCGGGAAGGACAATAGATGCATCAGAAAGGACAATAGATGCATCAGAAAGGATTAAGAGCATGGATTCCAGATTCAGATCCAGTGGGCAAAGGTCAACCTCTGAGGCCTCATTTTTTCTCTGAGGCCTCATTTTTTTCTGTAAAACCTGATAATCCTAGTAATTAGTTGAGACAGTTATTGTGAAGATTCTGTGAGCACTTAGAACACTGCCTGCCCCACTGTAAGCCCTGGATACATATTGGCTATTTGTTGTTAGAATAACAACTATTGTTACACTGAGCCAGTATACACACATTCACACAAACACACACACACACACACACACACACACACACACACGCTATGCCCACTGAAGAATGTTGAAAGATATATTTTCCCATAGAAGTGGACCCTCATGGGGAGTATGAGACCTGCCTCCCTCCTTTACTAAAGAGCTATCAAGCAAAAGATCATTTTTGATTCACTGTGTTTGGTCATTGGGATAAGACAGCCCAAGTGGCCAGTGAAGCAGGGGATTCAATTGTGCTCAATTTTAAGAAGAAATGGGAACCAGTTGAGCTGCTCAGAGGCTTACAGGCTACGTCTTGTAAGATGGAGTTCTGAATAGCTCCTGACACCTTTGGCAAAGTAGCCCCCGTGCACAATAAACAGTGACTGAAGGTACTTCCAAGACTAAGGTTTGATGACTACATGAGAAATTAATAAAGCCAGTTAAACAAGTAGATGTGCCATAAATATTGCTGGTTACGTGCTGGGCACATTGACAACATGTCTTTGAGTTCATCAGATTTGGTCCCTATTTTCTCCTGGGCCACTTCCTGCTGTGCACTGGCCCAAACCATTCACTCCCTTCCCTCTGGAGCTGCCACGGGAGCTTGCTCACCTCTCAGTCCACGGTGATCTTTTAAGAAAACAGCAAGAAATGCTATTCATTTGAGATGAGAACCTGGCCTTTGGTGCACTATTCCATTTTAATTCATGGCTTACTGGCAATCGCTCATCTCCTGCTGGAAATTAATTAAGGCTTGTATTCCATAGAAGCTGGTATTTGCTTTGAATCCCAGACCCTACTGCTGAAACTCTGAAATGACAAAAACACATCTCCAATTTGGGGCTCCACAAGGCACATTTGAAGAGCCCCCTGTCGTTCTCGGCTATTCTGTTCTGAACAATGTGCTATAAATGTTCTGGGAAACAATGCACAGAGTGGATTTCAGCCACCTGGAAGCTCCTGCTGATTTTACCAAGGGGGAAAAATCTGTAAAATATTCCTAGGACTGGACATAAAGGGCCAATTTGAATGAGAAAAAAAGACTAGTATTTTCACTGTTTGGAGATTTTAACATTGCCCTCTTTATTGTGCTTCCCTGGTTATTTTATTAAAGAAATAATGCACAATATATAGGGAGAATTGCAACAAGTCACTGAACTAGAATGAACCATCCAGTTCATGAATTTTCTGTTAAATAGAGGGTCATCATTTATCACACTTGAATTTCTTTCGTTTCTCACTCCAATCCCATGAAGAATCTATATTGTCTCTACAGCATTCTTGCTTCTATCTGATCAAGAGGATAAGTATAGCTCTGTGGGTGTTAGTGTCAAGAACTAGTAGTATCCCTTGCCATAAAGGCAAATGGGGCGCAGAAACAAAACAACTGAGGAGGTGGAATCATGACCTCTGAAATGCAGACCTCTGCAGAGTAAGGTAACAAAGAGGAAACAAAAGGTCTTCTTTCATCTGAGAGAATCTTCTCATGTTTTCAAGAGCTGCTTATGACAGCAAACCATCTATTTCAGGGACACACATAGGACATCCAAGATGGAATCAATTCTGCCTTTATTAGAAAAGGCAACTCTTCACTTCTAGCTGTCCTTTTGGTAGAGATAACCACTCTCTGCAATAAACCAAGCTTTAAAACTGATCCCTACCTCACAGCATAGCACCAGATGCAACCAAGGTAATCTATCAGGATTTTGTCCATTTCATTTTTGATCTTATCATATCAGAACTACTTCTCTCATCTTCAAAGCTCCTTCCCAAAGCCAAGATACTATATTAATGATATAATATTAGATAAATGAAAAAAAATTCCTTGGAAAATAAGTGTTTTTATTTAGAGAAAAATAACCCATCTCCTGGCCTACTTGGTTGTGGTTAAATAAAGTAGCAAGTTAAAAAAATAAAATTAAAATGGGAATTAGAGCACATAACTTATAATTTCTACAATCAGCAGTGATTGGAATGATCTTTAATCAAAGGGCGGGAGCTAGATATTCACATTCTAAATACGCAATGAGAAGAACACTGACGGCTTACTATTAAATTTCTAATTGAAAGCCAAAGATTTAAATAGCTAAAGCACAACACTGACTCCTGACATTAAATAAAGTATAATTAAAGGGCTAATTTTACCAGTCAAGCCTATTTAAATTAGACTTGTAGCTGACTTAAATTGACCACATATTTGTGCCATATTATCAAGTGCCAGAGTCTTGAAAAACTGTCATGACATCTGCAGATGATATCATGAAAATGGAGTAGCTTCCCAAATTAGAAATTGGCATATATTCCTCTGTGAAAGAAACTAATTTTTAGCTTAGGAATTTTAATTATTTTTCTTGACAAGTCACCAATTGTTCATTTTACATCAAATCTAGCTAAAGCAGTAAGTTAAATGTTATAGAGAATACAAAAAGAAGAGTCTAACCTCTCCACTGGTGGCAATGGCAGCAAGAAAAAGGGAAAAAGAGAAGGATAAATAACGGGAACACATCTGAAAGCAAAGCAAGTGCTTGTGTGTATACTGAATTCTTATCAGGAACTGTTTCAAAGCATATCACATTTACTGACATTTTTTAAATCTTCCCAATAACTCTGGAAAGTGATTGCTAATATTCACTCTTGTTTTAGGCATGAAGCAATCAAAGCAAAAAGATGAAGTGATTTGTCTTAGATCAGAACACCTAGAACATAATGGAGCCATGATTTGAATCCAGGCAGTGTAACACCAAAGCCACGTTGCTGACCCTCAAATTCTAACTCCTGGAGGTGACATAAATACTAATAACATTCCGGTGTATTGCTGTGCAATCTCAAGGCGCAAGTCCAATAATTTATTTAGGATAAATTCTTCAAAGAAAAATTACTGGGTCAAAGCAGGTGCACATTTTAAATTTATATCCAGTGCTGAATGTTAAGTAGAATCTGGTCTGTCAGGAAAGGTAGGGGAGAGGATTCCAGATGGCAGAAACAGCATGAACAGAAGGGTAATAGGGATGGTGATCCAACAGCAGCAGGAGCTTCACTTATCTAGTGTGTGGAAAATATGATGGCTGTGTAATGGTGGGTCTTGGTGGAGCAGTGGGTGGGGGCTCTCTTATCAATGTTCTAGATGCCTTTTATCTGGGAAGATTTATATTCCCCTTGTATCCATGCAATCACATTAAATCGTGCTAATGGTGCTTGCATTTGTTATTTGGTAGAAAAACAAAGTATTATGGATTTTCTCTGTGCTTCCTAGTTGTTAATGAATTATACTGCATGTCTTTTACAATAGACAGTAGGTAATTGGACTATTGAATTGTGAGGTACCAAACTCTGCTCTTAGAAAAAGGCCTGTTTTCTTTGCACTACCAGAAAGTTTTACAGACAATAGTGCTGCCCTCTGAATGGAAGTGATACTGCAGAATGTTCCATTAGCAGGGCACACATCCCTTCAGGTTCATTCCTTGAAAGAGAGTTGAATTTCCAGAGAAAGGATAGATTTCCTCCAGCTCTTTTGGGTCCTATAATTCTAGGCAAGAGTCTAACAATCAAAAATAGACATAGAAGTCTCCTCTGAATACCAATGTTGAAGTATTGCTTTTTGTGCCCTATTCTGGTCCAGGGAAAGAAGTACCTCACAGACACAGCAACGGGAACTATGCACTATTCAAAAGGCTCATTAAAGTCAGATGTGCTGGCGCACACCCGCAATCCCAGAAACTCTGGAGGCTGAGGCAGGAGGATTGCTATTTTAAGGCCAGACTCTGTGACTTTGTGAGACTTTATCTCAAAATAAAAAGGAATGGGGATGTAACTCATGTAGAGACCCCTGGGTTTAATCACCACAATAAATGATGATGACAGTAAAAATAAATAAATAATAATAATCATAATGATAGGCTCAGGGATATAAGGGGTCTTGTGGTGGATGGGCCAATTTATTGACCAGAGTCCTTATCTCTATCTTCAGTTGTAAGCAGCACTCTATCCTGGAGCTACGGTAAAGATAAATCGCTTGCACCTTGAAAACTCCACTACCAGCTTCTCCCTGTGATATATTCTGCATTTAGTGAGCACTTACAATGAAATAGGCATTGTACTAGGCTTTGCAAATGAAGAAACAAATAGAACTCCTTTCCCTCTGCTCTCAGGGGGTTTTCAGCTTTGTAAAGTACACAGTCCTTAAAAATAACCACTTCCCAACAAATAGCTATGAACTAATAAGAAAAGGGTACTGTGAGACAGTGTAAATGGAAGTGAAACTCTAATTTGGGAGGAAGGGCCTTTCTGAACTGGTGGTACACTGATGGCTTCGGTGGTCCCAGTTCATCATCTTCCATGTCCCTATCTGCAGATTCATCAGATCTCTACTCCAGAGGCAAAGTATAATCTCCTGCCCTTGGTCCCTAGCTAAGGAATGTGACTCACCAGCATATTAAAGAAAACACTTAGTGCCTTTACTTGTGCTCTCTGCCATACCTGTGAGGACGTCCTTTAGACAGTCTGTCTGAGCATGAGACATGTGGAACACAGCTAAGTCAACCCAGTCTTCCAAACTGAAGCCATCCCAGATCAGTTCACAACCTGCTGGTCCCCAGATGTGTGAGTGAGCTCAGCCAAGACTAGCAGAAGCTCACCCCCATATCTGTGCACAACAAATACCCACAGTTGTGCTGTGTACCAGAGACATTTCTGTGACTGTTGATATAGCATTATGGTGGCAAGAGATAACTGATACCTAAGGCAACATTAACAACACCAAGGAAGCACTGATGAAGAGTCAGCCAGGTAAGAAAGTCAAGTCCTTGAACCTTGAGAGAAGGTGAAAAGTCGAGAAGAGTGGACGCGTTCACAACAGAAAGTGGTGATAAACTAGGCAGGATATGGCTCTAATGTGGTACCCAAAGATGGTACTTTGGCATCCAGTTTGGGCTGTATGGGGAAAGATAAAGTGGCAAGGTATGAAATTTATTAAAGAGGAAAGATGGAAAAGGGTCAGTTTGAGGAGACTCAGAAAGCTGAGAATTTATTGAAGATGAGGATGAGGAAGTGGGAGAGACATGTAAGTGGAGATGTCAGACAGACACCTAGAACAGACAGGGCATATAGAAGGAATGGTAATGTGAATTTGGGAGTGGAGGGAAGGTATATTTCCATTCAAGACACTGAATGATATGCCCTCCAGCAAGAATGCTGAATGAGAACGGCAGGGCACTGGGACCTACAAGCAGCTTGCACGCAGAGGCTCATGATGAAATGTAGGTTTATTATGACATCATCAAAAACAAAACCAAGAAACTGAAAGACACTGTTTTAAGGCATATTTATGGGGGTGCTTGGTTGCTAATCCTTTACTGGTCAGTGAGGGAAATGGAGTAGAGAGGAGTCCAAGAGTCTAAACTGATTTCCATCAGAAAAGTCATGAAGACTTTCCTGGAAGAAAAGAGATCCAGAAAGCAGTAACTGTGGATGCAGCTAGGAAAGAGCAGCTACTAGAATGAATGGAACTTGGCCTGAAGAGGCTTTTACAAAGTTCTACAGTCTCCTTTTTGCTGTTTTCAGTAGCAGATACAGCTACAAATAAATGACTGAATCTATTCTATCTTCCTACCTATCTACTTAGAATCTACATATCTACCCATCAGTTCATCGTCTGCCTTTGTAATATATCAATACATGCCAAAGTAGTGCCATAGGTAGCATTTCCCATTGGTATAACACATGCCCACACATCTATTTGGTTGTATTTTGGATGTTCCATTGCATTTAAATTCTCAGGAGATGTGTAATATACCATCAGACCTCTGAATTTAAGAAGTGCTAAATAAGCACTTCCAAAATTAAACAATACCAAAAACACAACAAGATTTAAATATTTGTTTAAAAAGAATCAATATTCCACACTGGCTGATTCCATATCAAGAGGAAAAAAAAAGTCCAGGTGGCACACTTCTAAATGGGACACTTTGTTCAAAAGTCAGTGAATAAAACTTTTGCAGTACACCGAGTTTAAAGGATATCCCTTTAAAAATAAATACTAGAAATACGATCCCGGTGATGTTTGCTAAAATAACAAGTAGTTTGAGGAAAAAGAATGCAAGATGTCTTGGTTTTTCCCTCAGCACCTGTAGTCACAAGGACTTATAAAAGAATACAGTAAACTCTATTACTGCCTCTGGTGGGGTTTGAGATTTAGGAACTGGATTAAATTTCTTGCTTCATCTTATTAGACAGAACACAATTTGGTGGGACTGTGTTGGAAAAGTAGAAGCACGTGAGCCTGCAAAATCATGCAGTGAGGTCACTGGCAACCAAATCAAAGAGTAAGCTATAAAGTTAGTAAAACCACAAATGAATGTTGAGGTTTAACATCAAGAGGGCTGCACATCACACAGGTGGGGTTCACTGAAGCTAGTTGTCTTTGACTGACACAAGGACCAGGAACCCTCTGAAAAATGTCTCACTTTTATTTCTAACAGTGGGATCCATTCCTTGCCTTTTAAAACACTTCCCAGTGGCTGTATATTAATGAGAACAATGTCCTCAGAGTCCCAAGAAAGCTTTCTTTGGACAATCAATGTGATCCACTCTAAGTGATTCCTCAGTGGATACAATGATGATTACTTGACATACAATTGTCTTTTCCCATTTTCTCCAGTTCCCTTTCAAGACATTTATCAATAAAAGATTAAAGAGGCCATGTTATTTAGTGGCTTTTCCCATATTATTTTTGTATCGACTATTTTGGACATCAATGTACAGCTAATCTCTGAATATTGAACATTATTACAACTAATATGGCTAATCACCTTTTCAGAGAGCAAATTCATCTTTCCTGAAGAAAGGAGAATGGTTAATTGGTTTTATTACAGGGAAGAAACTCAAGTGGTACATTTGCATGCCGTGGCCATTTTTTTTCTCAATTTTACACAAATAAGTCTATATGTATAGACACACATATGTGCGTGGATGTGTACATGCACACATATGGGTAAGCAGGTATTTATGTGTATACATATAAATATATATTTATATTCATATAGTGTGTGTCTATATATTTGTAGACACATAGATATATATACTATTATTCAAGAAGAGAAAAAGTATATATAGTTTTTTCCAAGAAGAGAAAAAAATATATATACTAATATAGCACAGGTTATATTGAGTAGAAATCATTTTGTATAAAAGATGATCTTTTGGACACTCATCTTCCAAGTAAGAGTTCACTCAAATAGAGGAAAGCTCACCTCATCACATATAACTGATGTCTGAATGAAGCTACAGCATGTCAAAGGTCTTCTGCATTTTGAGAGCCTTTCTGTAGAGCAGCTCCGCCCTTTTTAAAATATTTCCAATTCCTCCAGAGATCTGCATTTGCACTACAGTGAGCTGGTGGAAGAGTAGGACCAAAATAGGAAAGACACCATTATGGCCAAGCTCAACAAAATACCCAGAGGAACAGAGCAGAGCAGGGAGCCTGATTTGGAAGGAAATGCACATCCACACCCTCCCTGACTCTGCTCCATCCTTTCCCTGGGATCACCTTTCCCTGGGGCCTCAAGGGAACTGTTCAGGACTGCCGAGTTAAGAGGGAAAGCGACTTAGAAGACATTTCCCAGGCCAACAGACTTGTGTTATAACCTCAGTTGGAAGAAACACAGAGAGCTCCCAAGTATTAGCGAGAACACACATGTCTCTATTCCCCACTGTCATTGCTATATAAAAGTTTAAGTGATGTAAGTACAATCTGGAAGGGAAAGCTCTGATAAACTGTACCATTGCTGAAAAACCACTGATGGGTTATGGGAAACGATTCCACATGATTTCAGTGGATAGATGGACACACCACACACACACACACACACACACACACACACACTTTAAGAAAAAACATTGCACTAAACACATTTGTGAAGATACAGTAAGGTGTATTATGTGAAGATACAGTAAGGCATAAAAATAGAAGTGATTTTTGATATAAACTCATTCAATAAACTTAGTCAAAATTGGTTTAGTAATCTTTTTCCTATTTAAAAACTATTTAAAAAAAGAAGCTTATTCATTGCATTACTAGAGTGAGCAACATATTAAATCAAATATAAAAGGACATTACTTTTTATTTTGTATGTATTTGTATAAAATACAATCATCACAATATTTACCTGAATGCCAAAATATGAAAAATAATTAAATTATTTATAAATGGATTATTGTGACCAAATTATCTTCATCTAATGTCCTCAAGTCAAAAATGTAAGTGAAAATTTAGTAAATTATATTGGTTATAGATCAATCCAGAAAGTAGAATCTATTTATTCATTTGTTTTGATTGGTTCTTTTAAATTAGCAAATATAGATTTGGTGCATAATATATCTGAGAAAAATTTTTTTAAATTAAAAAAAATTAAAAAAATACAATATTCTTGTTTTTATTTTCTTGAATAATTTTATAAAATAGGTGTAGAACCTTCAAAGCTATTTTTAAAACTATGTTGGCTTTGAACTTTATAATGTTTCACACTCTCTATATTCATCCAGAGTTCTGTTTTCCTTAAACTTGTATCTCTATGATTTTAAGATGTTATTTCTTACAGAAGTTCATTTCTTTTCACTGCAGCATGGTATTCCAGCATGGGTCTATATCCCCATTTAGTCTACCAGTGGTTATTTGAGTTGCTCTCTCCTTCCATTTCTGCCATTATGAACAAACTTCTATCACCTTTCTCTTATAAGTCTCTTGGCACAGGTAGATTTTTGGTAGAGTATATCCCCCAAAACTGAATTTTCTGAATTATATGGAATATAATGTTCAATTTCACATGATAGTGTGAACTTGTTTTCCAAATGATACAGTCCATTTAATTTGTCACCTAACAGTCAAGCACAGTGAGAAACCACATCACCCTCAATCCTTGATATTGCCAGTCTCTCTAATTCTCTTTAGTCTATTGAATGTATAAGATCTCATTATACTAGTATATTTGCATTTGCCTAATTTACAATGAAGGTTAGAATGCCTGTGTTTATTAGTCTGACTAGAGTCAAAGGATGGAATAAACACTATGTCATTGTGGGGAGGCAGGAAGGAGAATGTTATATTTCATAAACCAGGTTGCTTTGACAATGTCTTGTGTCATATTGGTTTAATTTTTTTTCTAGATGTATAATTTAGAATATCCTCCAAGGAATCTTAAAACTCCACTATGAAAACGACTATTGCATTAAAAAAATTGGAGTGAAATACAAATTCTGTTGTCCCCAGCACATGGTGGATAAATATGGAATGAGCAATTGAACAAGATGTCCTAATATAAGCAACTCAAATAGGATAACTTAGAGACAGACACCTCATACTCCATGATGGGACCTATCTTGTCTATCAGAAATCTACTCTTCTCTTATTCTTCTCTTTCTCTTCAAGGAAATCTGTGCTCACCAACTTTCTTGGATAAGAAACAAAGTCTTCATGGACTTTCCTTCCCTTTCAGGCCTTTATTTATAAACAGCAGAGGGCTGCCTCTTTAACCTTCTGTACGTTTCTATAACTGCAATCCCCACAGCATGGTCCACACATCTCTGGGTTTCCCTAAGTCCCTTTCAGAGTATACACAAGGTTAAAATGATTTCATATTAACACTGTGAGGTGACTGCCTTTTTCACTACAACAACATTTGCACTTGGTAAAAAAGCAATGATGGATACAACTGTCGATGCTCTCACAAAAATCAAGGGAATGGCGCCAGGCTTCCAGTACACCAGAAGCCATCAAATCATTCATTGTCACACACTCAACATGAAAAAGTACACTTAAGAATGTCCTTCTTGGGCTGGGGTTCTAGCTCAGTCGTAGAGTGCTTGCCTAGCACATGTGAGGCACTGAGTTCGATCCTCAATACCACATAAAAAGAGATAAATATAATAAAGACTTGTTAAAAAAAAAGAATGTCCTTCTTGAAGTAGGAAAAGTGATCACTTTTATTAAATCTTGACCCCTAAGAAGATGCTTTCCAAAATAGCCTGTGTGCAAGATGGGAGGTATTCATAAAATACTTCTGCAGTCTACTAACACACTTATGGGACTGAATTTTGAATGGATCTAGTCACTCTTTCCATTTTTACTTAAAAGAATTACTGACAGGCAAAGGGTTTATTCATATTTGGGTATGTGGCAGATATTTTCTTGAAAATGAACGAAGTGAACCTGTCACTTCAAGGTAAATAACGGGCAGTATGTGTCAATGATGATAAAATTCAAGCTTTTGGGCCTAAATCAGAATTTAGGAAAATGTGTGTCCACCACCATGAGTTTGATGGCTTCTCAATCCTTGCAGCCCTTTCTGAAGAGATCGGTGGTGACATTAATGAATGCGACCACATAGCACCTCCACTCATATGGTGGCCAAATAACCTGTACATGGAACAAAAGAATCAAACAAAAAACAATACTTTTATGTGAAATGTTCTTTCCCTACTGTAACTATTATGAGTCTACTCATCAATTTTAAAAAATATATTTATTGAATATCTACTATGTGCTAGGTTCAAGGACAGACAAGAGCAGACAAAAATCCAAAATACAGATCTAGGAGTTCTGGATACATGAATTAGCTTAACACTTATAACGATGTTATGAAAAAAGTAATATTACTTTTTTGCAGTTGGGGAAATGGAACCACAATAATGTTGAATAACTTGATTAGGGTCACAAGTTTCCAAGTACTGGAACCAGGCCTTCATTGTGTCCACTCATGGTGGGAGTATTATGCTAGACAAAACTCCAGAGCACATTGAACTGTAAAATAATAAGGGGACTTGACATTCAGATCACGCTTGCTAAGTGTCAGGCATGTTATAGTTGTCTTCACATGAATAAATCCTCACACCGACTCTATAAAGTTGGGTACTGATTATGTGTCCATTTTAGAGATAAAAA
>PVHX01004380.1:0-126691 GCA_004024805.1 Geosciurus inauris
GCCATTGCTGAGGCTGGCTTTGAACTCGCGATTCTCCTGTCTCAGCCTCCCTAAGTGCTGGGATTACAGGCTTGAGCCACCGCGCCCGGCTCCTCACCCTCTTTCTACTGGCCTGAAAGAGCGGCTATCAGAGGAGGCAATTTGTGGTGGCCATTCCACAGAGGTGCTGAGGGGACTTTAGGCAGTGATGGAAAGCTGTCTCCACCAAAGCCTGACTTAACCCACTGCTGACACCCTTCACTTCCACCTGGAGGCAGAAAAACATGTCTTGTGGAGAGTTAGAGCTGCTGTCAGCACTGTCCAGGGGCTCTCAGGAGACCTTTATTTATTTGAAATCTGTTCAGATACCTAATGCTCTTCCAAGGGCAGAATTTCTCTCTTATTTGTCCTCATTTTCTCTTGCCAGAGTGTGATGAAGTTCTGAGGTGAGGGGGCAAGCCCAGCATCATGGCAAGTAGGACACAGGCGTGGTACCCAGGAACCTACCCCCCACATACACCAGGCAGATGTTTGGGTCAGGGTCCTCCCAAAGGGGGATTGGAGGACTCTGAAGGCCCTAGTAGCTGAGAGGTGGCACAGAGGCAAAGTCTAGACCGTAATTTGTTTGGAGTTTGAATCTCTTTGCTCACTGTAGCCTTAGGACAAGCCCTGTCTTTCCCTAAGCCTCTGTTTCTGTGTCTATAAAATAAAGTTAGTCCAGATCTTTCTGGAAAGTTTAAAATAACTTCTGATGGGAATGAAGACTGCTGTTAAGACAGGGACTCCTGGGGGCTGGGGACATAGCTCAGCTGGTAGAGTGCTTGCCACGCATGCATAAAGCCCTGGGTTCAATCCCTAGCACCAAAAATATAAAAGTAAAAAGACAGGGGCTCCTCGTGGGACAGAACTTCTGACTGGGCAGCCATGTCCATCTCTACTTAACCCTAGTCTGGGAGGACCCAAGTTTCAGGAGAGCAGCTAAGGCAGCAAAAGTGATCCTGAGGTGTACAACCAGAGAAATGAAAAGTTGTGCTCCATTTGTGTATAATGAATCCAAATGCATTCTGCTGGGGCTGGGGTGATGGCTCAGTGGTAGAGCGCTTGCCTAGCATGCGTGAGGCACTGGGTTCAATCCTCAGCACCACATATAAATAAATAAAAAATAAAGGTCCATCAACAACTAAAAAAAATATTTAAAAAAAATGCATTCTGCTGTTATGTAAATCTAATTAGAATAAAATGTATACATTAAAAAAAAGTGACCCTGAGCTTCCCATATTCATACAACCAACAATCAACTTACTTTGCTCATCTTCTCTAACAATGAGGCTACCTAGAATCCTGAGTTCTGGGTTTAGGGGAGAGCAGGCTGTCCTCACATCATGGTTCATCTTCACCTCTGAGCCTAGCCTTGCCCCATGTTGCCTGTGAAGCCACACCACCCATCTCCCTGCCTGCCTGGGACTCATTTTCTCATGCATGCATCCTCCAAGGAGCTGTGCACCACCCCAGGGAAGAGGTCCAGCCCACTGGAACTCAGGCCTTCTTTGCTCAGATCCTCTGCCAGAAATGCTCTTTCTCCCTACCTGTAGCCATTCATCCATCCAAGTCTTCCTTTAATGCCATTTTCAGGGTTCCCTCCTCAAGTAAGCCTTCTCTGACCACTTGGGCCTCATAGTGCTGAGCAAACACATGATCTGTTCCACCAGGAACTGTAATTATGCATGGCTTGAAGTCTTCACCATGTTTTCCTATATGCCATATTCCCCAACTACGTGTTTAGTTTCCAGGGGTCAAAGATCAAGCCCCTAATACCTGACAGAACCTACCTGATTAACCAGAATCTCTGCTGAGCCAAGTAGTCTGAGTTCAGTGATGATGGAGGTCTAGCCAGGGACCACCACTGTAGTACAAGGATATCTGATTCTCCCATGAGCCCCATACTGGAATTTTGGCTCTTCTTCCTGGCAGAGACCAGGATGGGCACCTCAAAGCCTATATTCTGGGGGCTACAACTGACCTCACTCTATCATAGGGAGACAGATCTGGGATGACAACCCAGTCTCCAGACTCCCAGTTCCACATCCTGATCTGCACTAACCTCTGAGTGGCCATGGGCAAGTCTCCTCCCCTCTCTGGACCTATTTCCCTTTCTGTCAAAAAAAAGGGTCCTAGGACTTAGTCCTAAATTTGATATGCAGGAGGTGCTGAGAATTAATACTACCCGGAAGGGTTAAACTCCAGCCCCCTCCATTTATTACAGTAAAACCAAACTGACTATGAGTCCACATTGATCCAAGGATCTTTGATGGTTTTTTATTTTTATTTTTCACTATGTTCATATGTTTTCAGTATGGTGTCCAAGCTGGTCTTGAAGTTATGGGCTCAAGTGATCCTCCCCACTCAGCTAGCTGGGGCCATATGTGCCACCATGCCTTGTCTGAAGTCCTCTTGGTACATTCAGAGGTGAGAGCCTCTTCTGGTTGTATCTGGAGGTTATAGTGTGTGTGCATCTTAAGCAGGGGCATTTTGGGGAGCATATCATCCTTCTGTATTTGCAAAGAAATGGTGGAAAAGCCACAGCAGCTACTGGCACGTGCTAGTGGTATGCCCATATATTAAGTGTGTCCCAGATGAGGGCCCTTGGCGACTACTGCATCCAGCCCCAAAGGAGCAGGAATAGGTGTGTCAGAATGAGCTGGATGAAGCCAGGCAGGTGGCTCATTCCTATAATCCCAACTACTCAGGGAGGCTGAGGCTGGAGGATCACACGTTCAAGGATAGCCTAGGTAACTTAAGGAGACCTTGTCTCAGAATAAATAAAAAAGGCTGGGGCTATTACTCAGTAGTGAAGCACCTCTGAGTTCAATGCCCAGTACTGGAAAGAAAATAGACTGGTTGAATAGGGATGGTCTCCTGTCTTAAGAGAATACTTGCTAAGGCTGAAATCTGCTCAACTGATTTGGGTAAAATGGATCAAGAAGACTCAGAACGGAGGGTCCTATTTAGCCCCCAGTGTCTCCTTCTCCCCTCCCTAACATGTCCACCTGACTTGCTCATCCTGCAAGACTGAGCTGGAATCTCTCTTTCTCTTCCACGAAGTCTTCCTGCCTGTTTGCACACAGGGCCTGCCCTTCCTGGAAATGTTTGAGTCTCTCTTTCACTAAGCCCTTGCTGAGTGTCAAATCTTACCCTCAGGGCTAAGACCCTCAAGGGTGGATCTTCAGACCACTCCTGCTAATGGGGACCATGTATGCCACTATATGGTTGAAGAAACAGGATCAGAGAGGCAAAGTGACTTGCCTACGTAACATGTGATGTCTGTTGCCAAAGTTATCCTACCTCGGGCTGGGATTGTAGCTCAGCGGTAGAGCGCTTGCCTCGCATGCGTGGGGCCCTGGGTTCAATCCTCAGTACCACATACAAACCAATAAAATAAAGACATTGTGTCCACCTGCAACTAAAAAAAAAAAAAAATTAAAAAAAAAAAAAAAAAAGTTATCCTACCTAATGCCCAAACAACATGCCCTGCCTGGGCATGCCCCTGTTCTCCTTAACATGCACTCAAATTAGTCCGTATGTTCACACTTTGTGTTCTCTTCCAATGGCCAAAACCTGTACAGGACCTGGAGGGTGTGACATGGACTAGGGAGCCTTTGGTCTCGGCTTGACAAGAGTCCAGAGTAGAGTATATTTCTGATCCCAAGGCAGAGACCACTGTACATGTGTGTGGCTGGGAAAGGGCAGGAGAGGGGGGACTGAGGTGCTGAAGCCCATCCAGCTGAGGAGAGTCTGGTCCAGGAAGCCTTCCTGGTATACATGGTTTGATGGGTTTATGAATATCCTGGGTCCAGGTGGTAGAGATAGGGGAGGATGTTCCAGGCAGAAAGAATTGCAGGAATAAAGCTGCTGCAGGGCAGATTTCACTAAATAAGGAGCTGTCCTGCCTGCTGACTTGAGGGGTAAAAGGATGATAGGAGGGGAAGCTTGGAGGTAGAGCAGGCTGGGGTGAGAATCTTGCCATTCCAGGAGTCCTAGATATTCCTGATGGGCTTCCTGTTCCCTCCAGAGTCATGGCCAACCCCAGGGCCTACTTGGCACATAGTAGGTTCCCCATAAAATTCTCTCTTGTCTCTTCTGGATGCTGAGCTGACCTTCCCTAGGCCTGCATGCAAGAATAGCACCTACTAGCCTCCTGCCAAGGCCAGATCCCTCTTTGTTGACAGTAGCTTTACCTGCCCCTGTTACCCCACATCTTCCAGTACAGGCACTTGGGGCCAAGCGGGTAGCCTCAGGCCTTTCCTGCCCAGCCCATCAGTATGTCTGCCCTGGAAGTACTATTCCCTGGAAGGCTGCATCTCCCCTCCTAAGATCTTAACCTGTTGTTGGAATCAGCTGCCAGGAGACCAAGGATATTGTGAACCTCGAAAGTTGGAATGTGTAAACTCTTACTACCCATTTACTCTTAATTACCTCCCCTTCTTATTTGTCTTCCTTTAACGGCCTGTCAACCAAAATCTCTCGCCCTCCCCTCAGAGCCAGTGGCCTCAATTAGGTGTACATCTGTGGAGGCTGGAACTTAAATGCCCAACTGCCAGTGCTCATGGCTATACCCAGACTGGCTCCAGGTGCCTGATGGCCTGGGCACTCTCTGGGGATAGCACCGCCATCCTGGTGTCAAAGGGTGGGCAGGCTGCCCCTGACATTTCTCAGGCCATTGCAGGGTTTGCCTTGGGAAGGTGCCCATCCTGCACAGGGCACCCAGGAGAAGTTATATATTGTGTGTTCTTTCCTTGGGACCATGAGCACAAGTTATCTGTTCAGCAAACAAGTCGGGAAGGACACCTCAGACCAGCCCTACCTAGATGTGGGGAGCAGAGATGCTGGAGATAGGTATCACCAGGAGGGACTGAGAAGGGGATTGGTTAGCCCAGGCTTATTGACTCTTCATTGCAGGACCTTCCCACTCTGTCCAGCCTAGTGGAAGGACTGCTTTGCATAGACGTTGGTAGGGACATACGTTTGGCACACTCAGGCCTCTGGCTCAGTGAGGGTTCTGCTTGTCTTCCTGCAGAGCTGTCCTGACTTTGGTCTCCCATAGCCCACTGGGCCCATCCTGTCCACTAGACCCTAGGACTGTCAGGGGTTTGAGGTCCAGAGATGTGTAAACTCTTACTAGCTATTTTCTCTTAATTGCCTCCCCTCTTTATTTGCTTCTGGCTCCTGCACTGTTTTACTGTGATAATGTTTTGGGGGCTTTGTGGTTTGGGGCCTATTGGCAAACCTCAGTCTGACCCTTGAAGGGTCACTCAAGGTCAAGAGTGGGGGAAGCTCCAATAAATGAAGGAAGTTGTCCCCTTGTGGAGCCCTAATTTGTAGGAGGAAAGGTGGGTGAATCACATCAGGATTAGGGAATAAGTAAAGGTTGTCCTGAGTCCTATTTCCAGCCCCTATCACCAACTCCGTGTTCCTCATGCCAGGGACAACTGTTCTTCCCTCCTCAACTGCAGCCCTCCTTGGACAGACCTTTAAGTGGATGATGTGAGACCCAGCCAGATATCATGAGGTAGGGGCTTCTGGGCATCTATCTCTGAACTAAGCTGCCCAGCAGTTACTGTCCCTTACTCTTCATGTTAGGCAGTCTCTGGGTAGCTAATGCTAAAGGGGCCTGGCTCTGTGTCAGTCTGGCAGGAGCATTCTCCTATCCTATCCAGTGGCAGAGTGAGATTGCAGAGGGAAATTTGACAGGATCTCGGGGATACTCTCCCCCAACTATGAGTGCTTCTGTTTACCATCTAATTCACCCCAGTCTCACTTCATCCTGGAAATGGGGCTGAGAACCCACACAAGCATTCTCAGGGAGGAAATTGAAGCTCTGAGAGATCACCCCACAAGTTGAGGGTTGGAATTGAAACAAGTCCCAGCCTTCTCCCTGAAGCAGGGAAGAGTCAGGGGGCTCTAGGAAAGTTTGGGTTGTGCTCACACTTCTTGACCTAGAAGAGTCAAGAACTGTGCAAGCACTGGGAACTGAGGCTTGGAGCTCCTCTCTGAACAGTGCCTGCTTAGCCCAGGGAAGTGAAGCCAGGAGGCTGCATCCTGCCATCCTCAGCCCCCTACACCCGTGCAACTGTACCCAGGTTCTGGCTCAAGAGGAAAAGAAGGTCTAGCCTTTCTTTCTGCCAAGGTTTGAACGTGCAATCCCTGTCAGAGAGAAATCTCAAGGTAGCTGGAGTCACTGGGGGTATGACAGCGCTGCCGCCTTCTCTGGTTTTCCAAATCCTGCCATTCCATCATTAAACCTGTGACTCCAGGCCTCAAGCCTGTTGAAGGTCGAGCCCCCGGAAGAGTCACATATTCCCCTGCCCGGGTCTTAGGAGGGAGACTCTTCCTGCGAGTACAGCAGAGAGGAGCGGGGTGTGGGGAAGGGACCGCACACTGCACGCTCTGACCGTGGCTGGGGCACTGGACGCGCGCGCCCGGACTCCACTCGGTTGCGCGGGCCAGTAGGGCAGGCTCGGGGCTGCGCGGGGACGAGGGGCGCGCGGGCACAGACGGGCGCGTGGCCGCGGCGGGGGCGAGCCGGCCGGGGAGGAAGGGAGGGGGAGACGAAGCAAGGGAGGGGGGCGGGCCGGCCCGGGAGAGGGGGAGGGAGGGAAGAAGAGAGAGAGGAGGGCGGCGCCGGCAGGTTGGCGGCCGCAGCTATTTGAGCGCAGGTCCCGGGCCAGGCGCTCAGAGCGCTTAGAGCCAGCGCGGCGGGGAGATCGTAGCTCGCAACCCGCAGAGGCGCTGCGGCCGGTGCAGCCCTAGAGGCCACGCGCGGAGAAGGTGGCGGAGGAGGAGAGGCCGGTTGCCGCCCGCAGCCCGCCGCCTGCGCCCCCCCATCCCGCCCCCGCCGCCACCGCCGCCCCCCCTCCCCGCGGCGCCGCATCTTGAATGGAAACATGGCGGTGCCGGCTCGGACCTGCGGCGCCTCTCGGCCCGGCCAGGCGCGGACTGCGCGCCCCTGGCCCGGCCGCGGCCCCCGGTCCTGCCCTGGCCCCTGGCTCCCGGCGTCCGGGCCCGTGCGCCCGCTGTTGCTGCTGCTGCCGCCGTTGCTGCTTCTACCACTGCTCGCCGCCCCCGGCGCTTCTGCCTACAGCTTTCCCCAGCAGCACACGTAAGTGGCCTCCGCCGGCCGCGGGACCCCGCCGAGCCCTGCGCTCCCCCTTAGTCCTTCAATCGGCGCTGGTTCCTCCCGGTGATCCGCTTTGGAGCGGGGGCGCTGAGTCCCGCGGAACGATGAGCTCGGGGGCGGTGGCCCCAAGCCCCGAGGGCTGACAGCTACGGTCCTGGCGCTTCTAGCTGCGTCGCGAAACTTCCCCGCGGTGCCCCTGCTTCACCCAAACCCCCAAATGAGGCAGGGCAAGATCTCCAAGCCCCGGGATGGGGCAGGGGTCCGAGTCTGTCAGCTGATTCTCCTGCTGCTGTCCCGGTGAGGAGGATACCCGGGGTTGGGTAAGGAGCTGGCCAGCGACCCCTGCCCAGCAGAGGTGGAGCCGCGCATCTGCCCCATGTTCTCTCTCCCGTGGGAACCTGGCGCTTTAGAGTCAGAGGTGGGGTCACCTCCACACCTGCCTTTTTTTTTTTTTTTTTAAAGGGGTCTAGATGCAGAGGGTGTGAGCACCTTCTTGCTGTGATCCCTGTTGCCTGTTCTTGGCTACTCCTCCACCTGAGTGGAGTGTTCCTCAGGATCGAATTGGGAGGTAAATGTGCCGGGGTCCGGACAGAAGGTGAATGGGGAGAGGACCCCTGCCTGTCCCTGCTGCTACTGCTGCCGCCACTGTGCTGCCAACAGGGTGATAGCATCTCGGGCTCTGCCAGCCTCTGCTGGTGCTCTTGGTCTGTCTGAGCTTCCTTGCCCTCCCAAAGAACCCGCAAACTAAGCCAGATGTGTCTGGGCTGAGAATGGGTATTCAGTGTGAATGGCCTTTAGGACAGCATCTGTCTCCTGACACCATGCCCCAGCCATATGTCAGCGCCGACAACCTTTTGGGGAATGGTGACCACCCTGCTTCTGTTTTGTCCCTGGGTCTGAGGACCCACCTGTCCCTGCACTCCTTCATTAGTGTCCTGGCCTAGGGTTGGAGGCATGAGGAGTTGGGCTGCTGGTTGTTCAAGGGGAAGGGTCTGGCCTCAGGGAGAGAGGAGGCTGGCTCTGCGTCATTAGAACATTTCTGCCCAAGGGTAGGAGCCCCTAGTTCTGCTACAGAACCTGCCGATTCCAGCTAGTAGGTTCTCCCAGATGAGGAAAAAACAAACTCAGGAGAAGGACTGCTGTGAGTCTCTCTCGGTCTTGTCATTTCTCCAAGCACAGCCTGGCTGTGCTCAGGCAGATGATCAGTTGGCAAATTACAGGTGCCACACGGACGTGTCCTCTGTCAAACGTCTGGATTTTTCATGTGTGTATTGTGGGAGAGGGGGAGATGCGCAGAAAGAAGAGAATTGTATGGAAGTTCAGGGCTGGTGGGTGCATTATCGTCTTTCCTTTGCAGTGTTTAAAAAGAGCAAAAACATTATTTTTGTTGTTCTTTCTTGCTCAAAGCCAAGCACAAGCCAAGCCACAGTTATTTTTTCCTACCCGTTTCATAGCTCCTTGTGTGAAGGTTTAAGTAAACGTCTTTTTCCGCCTCTCCTGACCTCACTTCCCTTCTCTGCAACCTGCAGTTGTTCACATGTCTGCTGGGCCTGCATGGGTATCCCTTAGAAGGCCAGAGTGAGACCCTGACCAGAGTGGACACCTGTCCCTCTGTTTCCAGCCAGATATGGTGAGGCGGGTGTGATGGCAGCGGCACATTTCCAGCTGGACGCTCTTCTCTTGTCGATATAGTTGGAGCTAATTTGAGGGTTTGGGACATGTCTTGCAAACCATAATTAGAGAATGAGAATGGGGATGAGGCAGGGGCTGTGGAGCTCTGAGGGTCCAGGGGGAGGTGACTAATGGTGTGACATCGTAGAGGGTTTGCCATGACAGCCAGCGCCCTTCAGCTGCCCTGGTCTGGCAGATGCAAATGCTTTTTGATCCTTGGAGGGAGGAAAGGGAGGGAATCTTGAGGTCCCCTCCCTATGACCATAGCTAGTTGGAGTTGGGGCTTTTGTTGAACTGACACAAAAGGCGGAGGCTGCCACTGGGGCCAGAGGGCTCTGTGTGGCTGCTCTAGGGTAAGTGGCTGGTCAGCATGGCCCGACCAGGATGACATTGATACAGGTGGATTTCCAAGGTGGTGAGTGGGACCTTCAGTCTTAAGGTTTTGGGGTGACAACTTCTCAGTGGGGAGGGCCCTTGATGGTTAAGTAATTTCCTTCCTCATTAGTGTCTTCCAGTGTAAACGGGCCCGGCTTTGTAAGCTGCTGGGTTTTAAGCAAGTGCAATTTCGGGGTCCGTTAGCTGTTATTTCTATAATAGCTCTGGCATCATGGCTCTCTGCCCACCAGGCGAAGTGTACGAAGGCTGCCTCCAGATTGAGAAGGGCAAAGGAGTTGCTGTTGGAGGGAGACAAGACTTCAGCTTTTAAGGAGGGGGCCTCTCTCACACCACCTGGACCTGGATCAGGGTTTCGAACAAGGAAGAGGGCATGTGTGCAGTGTGTGTGGGTGCGTGTGCATTATGCGTGTGTGCATGTGTGCACTTGTGTGTCTGGGGGGGATGGAGTCAGAGCACACTGCCTTTCACCTCCTGTTTCCAATTATGCCCACCCCAGTATTCAGGCGGGGGATGCTTTCCTCACTGCTGTTTGCCCCAGTGTCTTTCTCTCTTCTCTTTTCCTGTCCCCCTTCTTTGAGTCTGTCATCTTTTTTGGTCCCACTTCCATATCTATCCCTCTCATCAATCTGTGCCCACCCTGATCTACCTGCCTCTTCTGCCGTTCTCTGTTGGGTCATGATTCCCTGTTCTCTGGTATCTCTGGACTTCTCCGCTCCCTACTCAATAGAGTCCTGGCTAAGTGCTGGGTGGAGCACCTGGTTGAGCTGCCCACCTGGCTGCATTCTTTAGCCTAGTGCTGTTCAAGTGGTGGTGTAGGCCAGTGCTTCCCTTCCTCTGGGGGTGAGTGGGGGGAAGCAGTGAAGGGACCTGGGGGGTTTAACAACAAATTAACAACAGCCAGAATACTTTCGTGCTCATCTCCTGAGTGGACACATAAGGAGCAAAGCCCATGACGGGGCATGCGTCAGTCTAGCTGTGGTTAATGGTGGGTGACGTGTGTCTGTCTGGGTTTCCCAACCCCTGTCTCCACCTCCCTGTGGCTCTCCCTATCGGAGAGAGGCAACATTACACATTTGGGTCCCTCCTCTTCCCAACAACCTGCCGCAGCTTTTGCAGGAGGGAAGGATAAGGCTTTGTGGCCTGCTGCTACCGTCACTGGAATGCAGTGCTGCCAGATGCTCGTATCCCTCCTGTTGTTGAGGATTTGAGAGGAGATGCTTGGCTGCTGTTACCTGTTCTAGAACCTACCTTTACTGGGTGCCTCCTCCAGGCTATGTCAACTCCCTGAGAAGGGAAGAGACCCATTTTAAGATGAGTCCTCTCATAATTTGAGGGCAAGCTTCATTCCAAATTCCTTGTCACACTCATGTCCCCAAGGAGAGACTGACCCCAGGATGAAGCTGGCCCCAGAAGTGGAGTAAACCTTCTGCAGTGTCTCCTTCTCTCCTCTGCCTGGGTGCAGGTAGGCACTAACAGCTTTTGGCACCTCAGATGTGTTCGAGTGAACACAGTCAGCTCCTGGAAGGAGGCAGTTTGGAGACAAGCAGGGTGTCAGGTGTAATCCCTGTGTGCTCATACTTTGGCTTCCAGAGCTGACTCTCTCCACTGGGATAAACTTGTCTCAGTTTCTCCAACTGAGATAACAGAATTCTCTTAGGAGGCTGGTGGGAAGAATTAGTTGGGGATGGGTAGCCTCTGGTGGGCAGAGAGACTCCCTCGGGTGCCATGACAGCTACTGTTCATATTAGCATCAAGTCTATGTGCCCTAGGTCCTCCCTTGCCAGTCTTCTCACAATGTTCACACAGGTTAAGTGCTTGTCTTGTCTCTGCTTTGCTCCAGCTTTTTTATCGTACCCATACATTCTAGAGGCCTCCCCTATCCCAGCTCTGGGCTGTGCCACTGGCCCAGACTATTCTCACCCGCATCAGCTCCTTGAGGACAGTCACCAGCCGTCTCCCTTCCTCCCTCCCTCCCTTTAGCCCAGCTCATCTGTGGTGGTGGACACTGGGGAGCTTGGTTTCAATGAAACCAAGCCAGGCTGCTCACTCGTATTGCCTCCCTGGCCTCAGTACCCTGGTCATGCCCATCCCACAGATGGGGAGATCGAGATTCAGAAAGATGAAGACCTACACAAAATCCACAGCTGCTAGAGGAAGGACTGGGAGAGTATTATTCTGTCAGACATGTAGCTGCCCTGCCAGGGGGCTGGGAACTTCTGGGAAAGGGGGAGGCTAGAAACACGAGTCTGGGAAAAAACAAAGAGGCACAGGATATAGAACATGGGCCACCGTTTCCCAGGTGCAACCTCTCCTGTTGTGTCCCTTCTTCCTCCTCTGGGTCTCAAGCAATCCTGAGGGACCTTCCTTGGCCAAGGTTGCCCTTGCCAGCCCCCACCTTCTCTGCCTACCATGTTCATGCAAACCAACTAGGAGCACCCCAGCCCAGAGTTGTCCTTTTCTCCCCAAAGCTTTTTCTTGTTTCTTCTCTTTTTCCAGCGCAGGAGCTTGACCCAGGGCCTTCCTCGTGCTGGTCAAGCACTCTGCCACTGAGCCTCAGCCCTCCCGAAGGCTTTTAATCATGGGCCAAGCCTATTTGGCAAGGAGCCTTGGCAGAGGGGAGGAGGGGCTCCATATCTAGATTCCAGAATGATTCTAAAAAGGTGATGGGGTGGGGGTGGAGCTGGGGGTTTGTTAATGGGAACTTGAAGCTCGAAGCAGAACTCGGCAGTTCTGCCAGGCCCAGGGGACTTCAGAGGACTTGGACCTCCTAGGTGCTTGGTGGTGTGTGCTGTGTGGGGTTGGGGGACCCTGAGAACCAGGATTCTCAAGGGCTTATTGCTACTCAAGAGTCATCTGGAGATTTAGGAACCAGAGCGGGCAGACCTGGGCCCTGTCTGGCACAGTAGTATCGACTGTAGGATAGGAGTGGTCTATTTCTCTTCCCCTTTGAGCCCTAATTCCTACCCTATCCTGAAATTTGCCTGGGTCCAGCCACCTATGTCTTTAAATTCTTGGACCCCTGGCCTTGGGCCTAGGAGCACTAGAGCTTAGGCCCCTGAGGCAGGGCGGGGGCTTTTTCCCTGCTCCTTCCAGCCTGCTGAGGAGATTCTCTTCATGTCAGGTTTATTTTTTCCTGGTGCCTACTGTCTAAACAAGAAGCTACAGAATCAATATTCGTATTCCCAGAGGGAAGTGTATGTGTGGTTTTTGCTCTTATTCCTTTCCCTTCTTCTCTTGTCCTGTGTAACCTGAAGAACCTTCTGCGCTGCTGTGGCCAAGAACAGGTAGCGGGACTTAAGGGGGTGACCACAGAGATTGAGATGCCCCTAGAGGCTTGTGAGGTCTCTACAGCCATCTGTTAAGATTCCCTGAAGGATTTAAGGCTTCTGTCCTTGACTCACACGGTCTAAGCCTGACTTGATGTGGGCAGGTCCTGCCCTGCCACTGTGGGTCTCAGGCCATTGGCTTGGTGTCCCCACTCCTGGCCCTTCTCATCTCACCTTTGCCCCCACCAGACTTTCCTTCTTCATCTGGTCTGGTCTGGTTTCCTTGTCCCTAGCCACTGCTGGAGGTGTTAACTGAGCCTGGTGAGGGTGGGGTCTTACAGGCGAGGAGATGCTGTCTACCTGGAATTAGATAGAGAGGGCTCTTCACTCCCTCAGGGACCCCACCTTGGATGAGGGACCTCTGTTAAGGGTAGCAGGATAGTGACCTTGGGCAGAGCTCCTCCTCCCTCAGTTTTCTCTTTTCTAGGGTCCTTCTGACTGACATTCAGCACCAGAGAAGGCAGGTCTGAGGCCTTACTGCTCCTCTCTGTACTGCTCTAGCAAGTGGTGAGGCCCGACCCCAAGTCCTGCTGGCCTTATCTGTCCTGGTGTGAGGTGTCTGGACCTCCCGCAGGGTCTAGCTATATCTTGAGTGCCCTCGAAGTTGCTTTTCAAACTGACCCACTTTGAGCTCTGATTAGCCTAATTGTTTAGCGGGGAGGGAAGGGCACAGGAAATCTTTTCATCTCTCCCCACCTTGGAAATGACACTCATTAAACAAAGGGAAAAGGAGAGTGTGAGAAGGATGAGAAGTCACCCCTTCTGCCTTTTTCTTCCCCACCCCTCTTGGATTCCAGGCCCCTTGCTTCCACCTTGATGCCTTCCTTCTCCCCTGACCAGCTCTTTCTGATTGAGCCCCTCTTGGCATGCACCAAGACTGCCACCCCTCCCACCAGCTGCATGACCTTGAGAACTTGCTCAGCCTCTCCCAGGGCTTGGGGCCTCATCTGTGAAACAAGGTTCTCCCAATTGCCCTGCCTCATAGGATTGGGATGTGACAGGTCATGAGGGATGGGCCTGACCCCAGGGAATAGTACCAGGCGCCTGTCTACAGCACTCAGTACCCAGCCAGACCCTGCAAGCACCTGAGCCCAGTTGTAGTTTCTGGGGCTTCCCTCCTGTGGCTGGCCTGTGTGTATGTGTAAGCTTGTATGTTTAAGTGTCAACACTTGTGGGTTTTTTGCACATGCATTGGATGTGTTCACATGTATGCACCTTTATATGTGTGTTCCCACTCGCATGCCTTTATGAGTAGATGTGTGCATGTGTGTTTGTGCTAGCACATTGTTTATATGCACGAGTGCAGGCATGTGTATACATGCAAGCTCATGTTTATAGACAGGTGCAGGTGCCTGCACATGTGAACATATGAATTAGAGCGTGGCATGTGCTTGTGTGCATGTGTGTGCATACGTAGTACCGGCACATGACAGTTTATCTCTCTGCAGCCAGAAAGTGTTTGCCGTGCCCACCTTTCACACCTGCCTTTGATGTTAATGCCAGGTCTCACTGGGCAAATGCCGGCAGTGGGAAATAAAGCCTCTTGGTTGTTAGGACCTGTGTTTTGCAAACTTTTATGTCAGGAATAGCCTGAGTTAAGGCTGAGCTGGAAAGTTTGATCAGCTACCAACTGGCGCGATGACAGTCTGCGAAGGAAACACACAGAGACTGCGTCCTTGTAATTCAAATTTTTGCAAATTGAATGGTATTTAGATTAACTGGAGGACTTGGGACTCAGAGGAGTTCTGTGAGTCCTTTGTGAAGTGAAGCATCTTTGCAAACAGCCCTTCCATGTGGAAAGTCTGGAGGGTGGGCGTGGAGGTCAGGACTCAGGCAGAGCGGGAGACCCTTGCTGTGTGACCTTGGGCTGGCATTTCTGTCTCTTGAAGTGGGTGCTTCTCATTTGCACATGGAAGGGCAGGAGACTGGCAGCCCTTGGAGCATCTGCAGCAGGTTTGGGGTTCTTCCCTGCTGCAAGACATCCGTGCAGTCAGCAGGCACGATTCGGAGTGTCTGTGCTTCAGCTTGATGATCCCTGCATGGTTCTCTGTTGAAAGCTTTTCTAGTGAAGCTACTTTCTTTCAAGAAAGAATTTTTGTCTACTGAGTCTTCATGAACATCACTGCCCCACTGCCCCATGCTGGGCTCTGGCCCTTGAGGCTGTGTAGGTCCTGGCTAATGGGTTCTGATGTCTGAGAGAACTCTAAGTTGTGTTTTCCTCGCATTCCCAGAGCCTGTGCATTACCAGTGCTGGGATGGCCCAAGGTCCTGGGCAGTTTGGGACGAGGTTTCTGGAAAGTGACTGTGAGAGGCTTAGGAACCTGTAGACAGGAGGAGTCCTGTGGGGTCAGGGAGACTGAGCAGCACCACCTCCCTGGCCACTGTGGGCCCTTGCATTCTTCTCCAACTTGGGAAGGACATGTCACAGCCATAGAAGCCCCCATCTCATAGATAGGGAAACTGAGGCCCAAGGTAGGGGAAGGGAGCCTTCAGGCTCCACTTTTCTGCCGGCTACCCACACTATGCTGGCAGAGCCCAGTCCCCAGCCCTAGTTACTCAGTACACTCTGCTTGAAGGGCAATTCCCCATTTGACCTTTCTTGCACTGTGACATACAAGTATTCTCTTTTTTTAATTTTTTTATTTTTTGGTACTGGAGATTGAACTCCGGGGTACTTGACCACTGAGCCACATCCTCAGCCCTATTTTGTGTTTTTTTTATGTAGAGACAGGGTCTCACTGAGTTGCTTAGCGCCTCGTCATTGCTGAGGCTGGCTTTGAACTCACGATTCTCCTGTCTCAGCCTCCCTAAGTGCTGGGATTACAGGCTTGCGCCATCGTGCCCAGCTTACAAGTATTCTCTTAAAAAAAAATCCGTGGCATGGGATGAGGGAACAATTTGATGTCCCCTTGGGCAAAACAACAGAGCAGAGTGCCCTACCATGTGAGACCCCAAATCCTATTGTTCTCCAGGCCAGACCTTGAAGCTGATATCCCTTGTCCTGGTGCTGTTTCAGAGTCACCAAAGCTTTCTGGGTCCCCTTGGGAAGGACAGCTTTTGTTACCAGGCAGGGTGGGCACGGATGAGCTGGGGGGTGAGGTGGTTCCTGTGACAAGGAGAGGCCCCTGCTCTGCCTCAAGTTCCAGCCTGATGTGGCATTTGAGTCTTGATAACTTCCTTCCCGCAGCCCGTGTTCTCCTCCCGTTGGCACCGCCAGAAATGCTGCATTTGAAGCCTTAAAGGTCAGGCCTGTGCCGTCACTGATTCCAACAAACAAAGAATAAACATCCCACCCCAGCCCTGCCCCCAACTTCGTTTATTAGAAAAGGGAAGTAGCTGGCGGAGCACTTGCCCTCCACATTGATGGCCTTCGCAGCTCCTCTCTGAAGCTGAGTCCAGGAATCTCCTTGGACATCCCTAGCCCTCCCCTTGCAAGCTGCAGTTGTCTCCCATTGAAGGTTAGCTGTGATCTTGCACCCCAAAAGTCTGTTGTGTGCAAACCCCTATTTCTCAGCCTGGTATTTAAGACCCTGCCTGGAATGGCTCCAGCCTCTGGCCTAACCCTGGAAATATCAGCCTCCTGCCAGGCTGAGCTACTTGCAGGCCCTAGTAAGTTCTTTGGCTTCCCCACCTTCTGGCTTCCCCACCAGGCTGGTCTGCTTGACCTAAGTACTGAGCAAGGAGTCTTCCTGAACAACCCCTCTTCTGGCTCACTACCCCTTATGAGCCTCATCTACAACCCTGTGCCCCATTTCTCTAGCTCTGTGACACTTCACAGGAGTCCTTGGGGAGTAGGCATTGAGCTGACTGCCACCTCTTCAAAAACTGAGTTCATGGAATGTATTTGGCTGCCAAGTAAAGAAGCTGCATCTATGCACACCTTGGTCACCACAGTGTGAAGGTTTTTCCCCTAGTTAGGCCTATCATTTCTTTTCTTTCTTTTTTTTTTTAAATTTTCTTTTTAGTTGTAGATGGATACAATGTCTTTATTTTATTGCTTTGTATGTGGTGCTGAGGATCGAACCCAGGGCCTCACGCATGCGAGGCAAGTGCTCTACCACTGAGCTACAATCCCAGCCCCTATCATTTCTTGATAGGGATTCAGAGGTGGCTGAATGTAGGCTGTCAGTGAGGACCAAGTCCTCACTTGTGCTCTGCCTGGCCTCACTCTTGGTGTGGCTCTCTGTCCTTGGCTGACTTCCTTATGGCAACAAGATGGCTGCCACAGCTCCAGGCATCATGTCAGACCCAGACATTAGGTGTAGAAGAGATGTTTCTTCTGGGTGGGTCCACCCCCATCCCCATCTCTTTCTCTCTCTGCTGCTGAGCTATACCCCCAGCTCCTCTGGGTTCTCTGAAACCTTGCCCAGAAGCCCCCAGGCTACTTCCCCTCACACTTCATTGGCTAGCACTTAGTCACATGTCTACTCTAAACCAATCACTGGCAGTGGAGAAGGTACATTGTGATTGGCTCATGCTAATCAGAATTTACCCTTGAGCTGAGGATGGGGTCACCTTGGGTCTGGAGATGGAGATTCTGCAGACTTAGATTTTGTTAGCAAAAAGGCGATAGTAATGGAGGACTGAGAGGCAGTGTCTGCCGCTGCAGGGTCGGATAAGAGACCTGAAGGTGGGTGGGAGGGCCTGAGAAGAAGTAGGAGGAGAGAGGAGAGGATGAGGTGGGGCATGGTTGAAGAAACAGGGAAGCAGTTGTTTTATTCACATCAATCAGTATGAGCTGGGCCCTGGAGAGTGCATTTCACATATGCTGTCCAATGAAGTCAGTCCATTCATAACCCCGTTTTGTAGACAGGAAAAAGTGAGGCTCTGCAAGGCTAAGTAATGGCAGGTGGTGAAGACAGGATTCCCACCCTGCACTTGAGTCCAGGCACTCAGCCACTGCCCCACATAGCCCTTTTGCAGCTTACCTCCTGTAGGCAGTCCCTGGTCATAGGGCAAGGTGTCCCCACACTCCCATGTTATTCCATCATGCACAATCCTTTGCAAGGGTTGTGCTTCTCCAGTGAAGTTCTTAAGGGTCTATCATGGAGGCTTCTGGCTTTCTCTCTGGGCCTGTGGCACCCCTAGTTTCCTTGGAAGTATCTAAGGGACTAGACAGAGGCTCTTGGCCTTTACCACCTCTCTTGGTAAACAACCCCATCTTCATCGGTGGTGTGGTTGTGGGTCATGAGAACTGTTAGGCCAGTTTACTTTCTTTGTGGTAACAAATGGGGAAACTGATGCCAAAGAGGGACACTGCCTTGAACCTCTTGGCCGTTGAGATGTAGCCTAGACCCAAACCCAGGGGAGGGAGCAGACACTTCCTCAAGGTGCTGTGCTGTATCAGTTGATTTTGGTTAGTCAGGGGCCTGAAGGAAGGCATTCAGGACAACTCTTTTCTCAGGCAAGGGCAAGGAGAGACTGTCCTGGGCAGTAGGAAGCCAGTGGTTCAGATGATATGTGAAGACAGGGCAGCATGAATGGGCTGAGAGGACAGTGACAGAGGGGCATGTCTTACTGCTGTGGAGCAGTGCAGCTGACCAGGCCAACTGTGGTTGAGGAAGTATGGCCCATGGACATGGCCAAGAGGAAGGCCCCAAACTTTGCCAGGTACTGCCCATGACACTTCCTTCTCATCTCATGGGAAGGGCAGCTGCAGGATGGGGTGTGCTTATCCCTATAGGGGGGGCTATAATTTTGTGCCTGCACACTATAGAAGGGACTGGGGTGTCATTGGTCAGCTCCTCTGATAGATATGATAAGATCCACACTAAAGTATCCATGTTCTCATGACCTGAGGTCTGATCCTTCCTGTTATTCTCTGGACTCTGTTTTCTGCACCAGTCCTGGTCTGAGCTGGTCACAGTGTCCAGGAGTGGTCAGCTAACATCACAGATCTTGGGATAAGCCCTAAGCTCTGTTGTGCTACTGGGTTGGGGTTCCTCTTGTTCACTGAAGGCTCCACTTGTCAAATGAAGACAGGGCTCTCTAGGGGGATCAGGGTCCAGGGAAGGAATGGAGCTGGAGTCTACTGGGCACAGCCCTGAGCCTTCCAAATCAGGACAGGCCTCCTCTCACTTAGGCCTACTTTTGACCTGCTGGAAGCTAATGGTGCCAACTCCCATGTGCACATGGACTAGAGGGGAAGGGCAGTCCAGATTCACTCTCCATTCTTCCACCTCTCCGTCCTCACTCTCCTCTTAACCCACTTCATCCCCCACCCGCTGGGCTGTGCCTAGCATTATTCAGGCAGAGGGACTTCAGGGGAGGGAAGCAGCATGTTCAATTATTTATGCCAGACTTTGGCTGGTGCAGGCCCCAGAAATCCCAGGGGCCTGTAGAGCAGGGTCATGGGCCTTTCTCTGCTTTTCTTCTCCCATCTCGTCCTACCCTAACCTAGCCTTGACCCTGTCCAGCTCACTGTGGGAATCTGGACAAGCTCCCTGCCCTGCTCTTCCCAGCCTGAGTGTCCTTATCATTCCCTGCACCTTCCAGAATGATGATCCTGCAGCTGCCGATGATGCTTCCTTGCCACCCCATCTGCATAGCTGTCATCCTTGTTCTGCCCTGGAAACTGGTGCCTATGGCACCCACGGCCCAAAAAGCAGCTTCTGATAGGCATGGAGGGTTGGATGGAGGTGTGGGGGGGACTGAGTGTCCACAGGGGCAGCAGCCATCTCATTCCATGGGGGCTTAAAAAGCACCTACTATGCACTGAGCATGGAGGAAGCTGGAGAGAGGTTGGGTGGGCTGTAGAGGACCCTACCATCCTCAGGCAGGATCTGCCTGTGGTCTGGTTGATTTGTGCTTATCCCTTGGTGCTTATCTATGAATCACTGTCCCCTGAAACCTCTCTTACCTCCCTTGTGGGTCAGGGGCTTCCTAGTCTGCTTCAAGGTCCCCTTCCCTCCCTTCTTGTCCTGTAGTAGACCCTGCTGCCTGGCTGACTGGTCTCTCTGATACATCCCCTTCAAAGCTGTGTGCCTAGAGGGATGGGGGGGTGGGGGACAGTGGCCACCTGTCCTTGGCTGGACAGCATCTACCGAGTGCTCAACAAATGTTTGCTAAGCAGTAGCCTGTGATCTGCACAGGTGTCCACAGGGCCAAGCTGGTCCTGTCTGTAGAAGCTGGAGCAGGCTTTTACATGGTCTGGGATGGGGCACCTTACGGATCCCTCTTGGTTGTTGCCAGAGTGTAAAGGCCACTTCCTGTGGCTCTCTTGCAAGAAGTTGCCTCCAAGAACTGCCCTGCAGAGGGAGATAAAGGTGGCCCAGGGACCCATGGGGCTATATGATTTCATCAGGCAAGGCCCAGATATCAGTATTTTTCTGGAGCCCTCTAGGTGAGCCAAGGTAAAGAACTAAGGCCCTAGGGCATAGACAGAGGATCCCCACACTCTACCCAAAAAGGGGGCACTGAGGCTCCCAAGCAAGGGGGTTGGGGAGCCTCGTGTACTGGTACATGGTACCTGGCCATACTATTCCTACATACCTGTTCATGGGGCCAGTGCCAAAGTGTATAGCCTGTCCTGGGGAGATCTCCTGGCCTGTGGAGAAGGCTGCCTACCTCCTTCCAGACTGTTTCTCTATATTGATGTTTGCCCGTTCTCCATCTGTGCTGCTGACCACTTCATGACCTGCCTGTCTTTTATTTTTTTATTTTTTGGTACTGGAGATTGAACTCAGGGGCACTCGACCACTGAGCCACATCCCCAGCCCTATTTTGTGTTTTATGTAGAGACAGGGTCTCACCGGGTTACTTAGCGCCTCGCCTAGTGCCTCGCCATTGCTGAGGCTGGCTTTGAACTTGTGATTCTCCTGTCTCAGCCTCCCTAAGTGCTGGGATTACAGGCTGGCGCCACCGCACCCAGCTCCTGCCTGTCTTTTAGAACCTGCCTCCTGACCGCCACTTCCCTACTTGAGGCCCCTCGCCACACCTCAGCAGTGTGCTGTGCCTGGGCTTTGGGTCTTTGTGGGCTCAAAGCCTGTGGGGGAGATAGAAAGTGAGGAAGAAGGGAAGCCAAGCCAAATAAGTAGCAAGTCCCACATGGCCATTGCTCCAAACCTCATCCCAGGGGTGCTGAAACATCCTGCTCCAGGCCTCCATTGTCCCCAGCCATTCCCATGGCCCTAGGCCTTCCCCAGTTAGGGTTGTGACCTTCCTCTTCCTCTTCTTCTTCTCCTTCTTTTTGGTACTGGGCATTGAACCCAGGGGGGCTTAACCACTGAGCAACATCCCCAACCCTTTTTATTTTTTGAGACAGGGTCTCACTAAGTTGCTTATGGCCTTGCTAAATAACTGAAGCAGGCTTTGAACTTGCCATCCTCTTGCCTCAGCTTCCCAAGTTGCTGGGATTACAGGTGTGCACCAGAGTGCCTGACTAACATATCCCCTCCACCCCAGTACTGAGGATTGAACCCAGAGCTTCACACATACTAGGTAAGCGCTCTGCCAGTTAGCTACATTCTTAGCCCAACCTATCTTCCTTTGAGGATAAGCCATTGTTGGGGGAACCAGGCAAAGGCAGGGTGAGATTCGGGAGAGGCTTACCTTGCACATCTATCCAGCCCAGATCCTGCTGTTCCTGGCAGGTTCACCTCTTTCCTACTGATGTGGTCCCCAAGACTGTTGCACCTCTGGGCAGTGCCTCCCAGCACCTAGGATGCCTTGCATGCCCAAAACACATGACTGGAGCCCCGCCTGTCATGCACCCTACACCCCAAGTTCTCTGGTAGAGCAGCTGGGGAGGGGGTGGTGGGGAACAATCCCAGAGGCCATTAAGCCAAGTGATTTACATGGTTCCTGAGCGAGTGCCGGGGGAAATATATTTCACAGGTGATTTCCAGACTGGTGGCGTATGGAGGAGGCCATTACTCTAAAATGAAGAAGGGCGGGGGACTTAACATGGCTGCTTAGAGGGACCTGGAGCTGTGTGCTTGTTGTCCTGGATGTGTGTGCCCAATGCATGTTAGAAAGCCTGGCCCAGGGATGAGGGCTGGGTGGGGAGGAGCTAGGGATCACAAATACAGCCCTGTGTTACCTAGTTGGAGTCATTTTGTGCCTCCGTTACTCTTTAAAATAGGATCATATTTCCCATGTTCTGTAGTCATTTTTTGAGCACCAGCTATGTTCCAGGCTCTGTTCTCAGAAGATGTTCTAGTGACAATAACCAAGCAGTGAGGCCCCTCTCTGCTTGGCCACACCCCTGGGAATGCCAGAGGAGGTGGGGCCTCTGGGGTGGCACTTCTCCCTGCAGTTGTGGATCCCTTACAGAAGGGATTTGAATTGCTAAAGGATTCATTCACCACAGAGCACCAGAGAGGAGATACCAGGAATGGGTGAGTGCTGTGCACTTGTGGGCCCTTAGACAGGCCAGCAGCAGGAGGGCCTGACTGGTGGAGCTCCCATCTGACTGGGGGAAGTGGTAGGGGATAATGATAATAGCCCCACCTTCTACCATGTGTTGGGCCAAGCCTTAGTACTCTCTGCTACCCACACTCTGGGGACAAGGTCACAAATTACAGAGGATAAGGTTAGGTGTTAGGATGCTGGGGCCAGCAGGCTTGGCAGAGGGGCCCAGTTGAATTATGCGTGGGTTGGAGTCTGTGGAGTGAATGAAGGAATGAATGGATGGGATACCAAGCCTCTCCTTGCCAGTTTGTCCCCTCTTCATTCATTCAAGGGGCCCAGCTTCCCTGGTGAGCCCCTGATTGTTCCCAAATGGAGAGAGCCTCAAGTGTGGGAGCCACATGTTGAGCCCCTCTCCCAGCAAGGAACCTAGTGCTAAATAAAATATGCAGAGTCGATAGGCAGCTCCTCTGATCCTTGCTTTTCCTATCTGGGAAATGGAGAGGCAGCCTGGCCTAGGCCTTTCTTATAGACTAGACCTGAGGACATATGAGCTGGGCTGGTCAACACACGTCACATGCCATGGTTGAGAGGGACCCACAGGTCAGTGCAGAGGTGCCCTGGGGAACAAGGGCCTGGAATGGGCTGTCCTTGGGCATCAGGCAGAGCATCAATGGGCTTTGCCATACAGGCTGTACCCAGAGAAATCCTAGTATAACCCAAGGTTCCCCTTAGCTCATCCTCTTCCTGTCACTGCAGGCAGACAACAGTCCAGGGAGGGGATACAGAAGACATGCTGTGTTAGAAGGTGATCACGCCATAGAGAAGGGGCAGGATAAACTGGGGGGAGGTTGCAGTTCAGTGGGGTGTGGGTGGGTCAGAATGGGCCTCATCAAAATGGAGACATTTGGGTAAAGCCTGGAAGGAGAGGAGCCTGGGAGCCAGGTGAGTATCTGGAAAAAGAGTGCTCTAAGCAAAGGAGCAGTCAGTGCAAAGGCCCTGAGGTGGGATGTGATTAGAGCAGAGGGAAAAGGAAGGGAGAAAAGGAGAAGAGGAGGTCAGGAGATATCTGGGGTCAGCTCAGGCAGGGCCACTCAATTAACATGTTTTTGGTCATTGCTCAAGTGAGTTGGGAACCAAGGGAGCAGAGAAGGAATGTGCCCAAGACAGTGGCCAATGTGGTGGTAAGACATGCCAGTGGTTTTGTTTGTGTGAACATCTGGAAGGAAGAGCTGTAGCCAATTGAGCTGAAGGAGGCTGGGAAAGAGCAGGTCCAGGGACGAGCAGGTTTTAGATATAATAAGTTTGTGATGCCAACTAGGTGTCAGCGTGGCAATGTGTCTGAGCTGGCTGTGTGTTTCTGAAGAGGTCCTGGCTGAGCTATGCCTGCCTAGGCTGGGTGCCAGGGACCAAGCAGAGAATCTTGCTTTGTGACCCCTGAGCTTACCACCTGCTGCCTGCACCACATGTCCTTATCTTCCACTGTTGGGAGCTCGCTGCTCATGGTGCACTTGAAGATTGACTTCTACAGGCCTCTGAGTGGGTGCAGCCTGCTTTAGTGCCCACAGTCTGTGTGGTCACACCCACGGGGCACCACGTGTGCAGAGCTCACTCGTGGGCCTTGCCCTTTATCTGGACTGCCCTCCAGCTCATATGATGTCACCTTAAACAGGCCAACCAAGGCCAGGTTGGGCTCCTTGTTCCCCAGGGCTCACTGGGCTCCTCTTCCCTCCACTCATCATCTGATCTGGATCAGATGTCCACCTGCTGTGCTTGAATTCCAGGCTCCCAAGGGCAGGCCTGCATCTGCCTTGCTCACCACTGAATCTCTCTCTAGTGCTCACAGTAGATACTCAGGAACTATCTGAATGGATGGATGAATGAAAGAGTCAATGAATGAATGAATCAATGAATCAATGAATGAGTGGGTGAGGAGCGACTGAGCTAGTTAGGAATTTGCAGAAAGTTGGAAACACCTGCAAAGTATTTTGCCAGTAATAAACCCTGCTCATTCAGCCACAGTGCCTCTCCTGGATCCAACTCCTGAGGACAACACAGATTCATCAGACAGGGTAGTTCTTCTGTCTGGCCACCCCCTGACAATGCCAGGAGATGGGGCTGCTGAGATGGCACTTGAAGCCCCTTCCTCATTGCAGCTGTGCATCCCTCACAGCCTGCAGAGGGGATGTGCATTACTAACGGATTCAGCACAGAGCACCCAAGTAACAGGCCTGCAGTGCAGTGCATGTGCACGTCAAGGGGGGTTGAGCACTTGCATTCGCATGCATCTTGGCTGGCTCTCAGAAGCCAGGCACCACGGAGAAGCAAATCCCAGAGAAGTAGGCCTTCTCTCCCTACCTGGTCCAGAAGCCCTGGGAAGAAGGGGGCCTTTCAGGGAGCTGGCAGGGACAGTTCTACCCTGCTGAGACAACATTCCCCAGCTGGATGGTGCTAGGAGTCTAAGGAAGGGCTTCCCCATGGCACCCAGCTTTGGCTTGCTTGAGAGGCAATGGGGATCTCTGTTGTAGGGGAATGTTGACTCCCTTCCCCAAATTGGAAAAAGCCATAAACAAGGTGCAGTCTCTACCTGTACCCTGTTCCCTAAGTTTTAGCCATTGGAATCCTCCTTGAAAGTAAGGAGGACTGTGGGCTTTGAGACATGGCCAGGGCTCTGGAGCCAGATTTTACTGGGTTCAAATCTGGTTCAGCCTAGACTGTGTGGTCCCAGGCAAGTTGTTTTATCTCCTTAGGCTTCAGAATCCTCCTTTGTGGAGTGGGCATGAATTAGTTTGCACCTGGCCAAGGGTGCTGTGTGTGACTTCAGTGGAAATCACACAAAGAGCACCTGGCACATAGTAGGTACTCTGCATCGTCATTTCTTTTCCCTGATGTTCAACTGCCTGCTAAACTTGGAGCCCTGCCATCTAGCTCGCTCCTGTTGCAGAGGGAGGTAGATAGGGCAGGCACCAGTCTGATGATGGTAGGGGATGTTTGGGTAAAACTATCCCCAGGTGTTTCCAGAAGGCTCTTTTCTGCCAGACTCCAAGCTAAGCTCTTGAGAAAGCTTGGTAATGGGACCAGGCTGCAGCCCCAACCTAAAGTGAGATTTGGTAAAGTGTGGTGAGGACTGTGAATTTGAGAAGGGGAAGGGGAGATCCAGGAAGGCTTCCTGTCAGAAGTGACTTGGTCAAGTAGAGGAGGGACAAGACCAAAGGACAAAGCTGGCCCTGAATGGGTTGATTTCTGATGTTCTGGCCTGGCTTTTCCTCTGTACCTGGATGTCCTCAGGAGACCTGTAAGCTTCCAGAGAGGTCTCTGCCCTGAGGGGGATAAAGGACCCTGAGAGGGTCTCTGTCCTCCTCAAGACAGGAAGCCATGTTCAGGACACACACAGAGGACAGCTATTTGTGGCTCAGCGAGGATTTGACTCATGCTGGGGGTAGGGAGGATGTGCAGGAGGGGAGATGGAGACATCGAATCATAGAACCTGACCAGAATGATTGGTGAAATGTGGCCAGGGTCTGTCCTGACACCTCTAGTCAGGCTGGGCCACTACACAGGCTTCAGCTACAGTGTGGGACAGAAATAAGGCTACAGTTTCTGGGTTCTCTCTTGGCTTACCTGGTGTGACCTCCACAGGTGCCTCAACCCCCCTCTGCACCCCTGAGAGCAGGCTTGGGCATGCTCCCCCATCACAGCACTGAACTGGGCACACAGAGGCTATGGCCTTATGCTCACCTCCTGAGGGCCAGTCTTATCACACTTCAGCTTAACCCTACTTGTGAAATGGGTCTGGGTGGGTTATGTTCCCTTTGTGCCTAACTCTGGGGTGTATTCTAGGGAAATTAGTTACTGCAGATTTCGAAATGCCTACAGTCTGTGTCATTGGCTGGGGCAAGTAGCTCCAGGCCTGGGGAGCAAAATGGCAGATACCTATCCCAGTGGTCCTGGCAGGGACCCTTTGCTTTACCCCAGGCAGCTTCATCTGATTTGTGGATTCTTCTTGCTCATTGCTGTTGGGAAATTCATGAACAATGATACCCAGGTGCTGACACCTTGGGGACCCATGAGCCTCGACCACCAGAGTTTTATCTCCGACCTCAGGAAAGGATTCCCCTACTACCTCTGTGTGTGAGCTATAAATCACTTACCATTTGTGGCTGCTTGTCTCTGTGTTCCAGCACTTTCTCAGTGTAGTGCAGGGAAATCAAAACACAGGACTAAATGGAATGCTGGGCCGCTACACAGGATTTTGTTGGAAAAATAAAAGGTGAATGATCCTGCTGCCAGAGCAGTTTGAAAACCACCAGCATGGCCCAACCTCGTGGGTTCATAAACAGGAAACTGAGGCACAGAGGGGGGAGTGGGAGAGCCTGCACGAAGCCCATGGGCTCTGGCCCCAAGAATCAGAATCCCAGGATGCAGGAGGAAGCACCATGAGGCAAGGAGTTGGGTGGAGGTGCTGGGTGGCCTGCATTGGAGACAGGGTGACAGAGAGAGAATGGAGGATAGCCCTAGTGTGGGCCATTCCTCTGCACTTTCTTCGTGCTTCCTGGAAGAAGTGGCTGTGCCAGCACCCAGCCCTTCTGGGAGAGCCATGAATTATGCATGGAAGTCACAGGCCTGGGCAGGCCCATCATAAATGAGCCTTAATAATTCATACGGAGAGGAGCCAAGGGAAGGGAGGGCCTGGCTCCTGGGCCAGCCCCAGGGCAGCCTCCACCTCCTGCCCCTCCACAGGCTCCCACTGCCCACCGAGCCTGCCCCTGTCCGGGGCCAACAACATGCAGGTGGGTCAGCCTGTTCCTCCAGGTTGAAGGGCAGGAGCCACCTCTCTCGGGGCCTACAGCCCAAGGCAGAGGTAACAGTAGGGGAGAGAGAGGAATGCCAGCTAAAACAGTAACCCCAAGAGAGACATGGAAATCGGTTGCTGCTGCAGGGGAGGTGCAGTTTAAAATGGGGTCCAGGGCTGGGATTGTAGCTCCGCAGTAGAACACTTGCCTTGCATGCGTGAGGCCCTGGGTTCGATCCTCAGCACCACATACAAAGCAATAAAATAAATATTTTTAAAAAATAAAATAAAATGGGGTCCAGGTAAAGCTAGTGTGTAGCAGAGATCCAAGTGAGGTGACGGGCCCCCATGTACTATTGAGGAAAGGCTGTTCCAGGCAGAGGGAACAGAGTATGCAAAGGTGGGTGCAGGGCTATGTTCAAGCCACACTGAAGAGGCCAATGTGACATGAGGGCCCAAATCAGAGAGACCACTGGGGGGCTGGGGGGTGGCCACTGGATGGACTTTGGCTTTTCCTCTAGTGCCGTGGAGCTACAGCTTGGTGTTGACAGGAGGAACACCATTCCTAAAGGACACCCTAGCTGTGCGTGGAGGTGAACGGACTGAGGGAGGTGGGATGCCAAGGTGATCAGTGAGCTGGCAGTTGCTGGTCCAGGGGAGATGATGACTGTGAAGACCAGGAAGGGACCGGGAAAGTGGGCACATCACCAGGGCAGAACCATAGGATGTGTGAAAGTGGGTTTCTGGTCACCCCAAAGCTTTTGACCTGAACAGAAGGATCAGCCTCTGATCTTCCAGCAGAGGTGAGAAGGTGGAGGATGAAGGAACGTAGGGAGTGGACCCAGAGGGAGGTTAGGATCTCAGCTTGGGCGCGTTCAGAAGCCCATTAGACACATAAGTGGCTATGCCACACCAGCAGGTGGGGCATTCAAGATTGGTATCCTGAACAGAGGTATGTGCCATCTCTATTGGCCTTCATGAGCAGTGTGACTTTAGTCTGTGCCTCAGTTTCCCCCTCTGAGAATTGGGGACAACAATTTGGCTGCTATGGAGATTAATTGTGGATTATAGCGTGCAATTCCCAGTGCGAGAGCAAAATTGAGACCTGGAGAGGCCTCACAGAGTGGGGAGTAGAGGAGAGCTGGCCACTGTGTCCTTCCAGGCCATCACCCGGGCCCTGCCCTCCACTAGGGTCTAGGAACACAGTACCCTAGACCATCTCCCTGCCTTTCCCCTGCGTTCTCTTCTCCGCTCCACACGGCTTCCTTCTTCACCACTTCATGGTGCCTTCTTCAGACCCCTCCCCCAG
This sequence comes from Geosciurus inauris, assembly GCA_004024805.1. Classification (NCBI taxonomy): domain Eukaryota; kingdom Metazoa; phylum Chordata; class Mammalia; order Rodentia; family Sciuridae; genus Geosciurus; species Geosciurus inauris. The sequence continues at coordinate 27,996 of PVHX01004380.1, forward strand.
AACTGCAGGTGCTGGGGCAGAATTTGCTCCCCTGGAAGCTGGAGCAGTCTGCCTTAGGGGCCTCTCCCTGCAGCTAGAAAATCCCAGACCAAGCTTGGGGGAGGGGAGTCCTGCTCAGGGGCTGCTGGGGAGCCCTGTGACTGTGGCTGTGACAATACCCACATGTAACAAGCTCCTGCTGCTTCAGGTTATGTTATAGATGATTTACCCGAGGCCCAGAGAGGCACAAGGATGTTACCAAGGTCACACAGCCAAACCTGTCAGAAACAAGTCAGGCTCAGGTTGACCTTCAATGCCCTCTTCCTACAGCTGTTGGGAAATCTCTTTCCCCTTTCTCAGACTTCATGTCCCTGGCTGAGGTCTTGCCTCATCCTTGTAGTCCTCCCTTGACTGTAGGTTCCCCTTTGGGCCCTTGCTCCCGCCCTGGTGGTGAAGAGTGAGGCAGGGTGGTGTGGTCATTTGCTGTGTGACCTTGGATACTTTCCATACCTCTCTGGGCCAAGTGGGCCTCCTGGGCTCTCCCATCCCTGAGTGATGTACTCCCTGGCTCCAGGCCTTGCTCCTTCACTCTCTCCTCCTCTTCTTACCCCCTCCTCCAGCAGGCTGTTATGAGTAAATATTGGGCTGGACCTGGTGCCCTAATTAAAGCCGGATGACAGTTCACTGTTAGTCTGAGGGGGAAGGCTCAAGCTTGCTGCCTCCCAGCCGAGTGCCAATTAGAAAGTTTTTTCTCAGCAAAGAAAGGGAAGGGACAGCCCCGTAATTAATAACCTCATTAAGGAACAGTATTTGGGCAGGGTCCCAAGACACACATAGATGAGGCCGGTGGCTTTGGACTATTTCAAGCTTCAGCAACACTAGCCTCTCCCAGCTTCTCAGGGTTTTTGAGCTCCCTGGTGACTAATGGGCTGCATTCGTGTGCATGGGATGGGGGCTGGGGAGGCATCTGTGATCCAGGAGAGTTTTGGTTTTTTTTTTTTTTTTTTCTTCTTTCTGGTACTGGGGAGTGAAGTCAGGGCCTCTGGCATACTGGGCAAGTACTCTAACACTGAGCCACATCCCCAACCCATTTTGAGACAGGGTCTTGCTAAGTTGTCCAGACTGCCCTGGAATTTGTGATCCTCCTGCCTTAGCCTCCAGGAAGCTTCATGTTTCTCACTCTAAAGGTCCCTTTAACTGAGTTACAAACAGGTTGAAGATGGCCAATACCCTGCTCGTGCCTTGGTGGATAGCTAGCAGGGGAACCAGCTGAGTGAAGACAAGCCTGTCTTCTCTTTCCCCTCCATGGTTTATGCAGTGCCAGGCCAGCACTGCCTCTTGAATCTTCCCAGGCTCCATGGCTTAGCCCCCTTGGCCTCTGGGGAGTGAGTGTCTTTGGCTTAGACTGTTGCCCTCTGCCAGTGCGGTCATTCTTGAGAGGTTGTGATCAAATCAGAATGGGGGCCCTGTCCTGGGCATTGAGCCCTAGAAGATGCTGAGGCCCAAGAGTCTTCTCTGCTGAGTTGACAAGCAAGAAGGCTGCCCTGGGCACAGAGATCCTGCCCTTGCTCAGGGCTCCCAGGGCAAGGTGCCACATCAGATCTCCCCTGAATCAAGGTCTCAGCCCATGTGAAGGCTCAGTTGGAAGGGAGACTGGACAGTGGGGAGTGCACCTGTGTGAAGGTGAGTGCATGGGACAGCTGTCATTGCTAGCATTCCTTACATGGGATTGGGCTTTCACCTGCCTTCTCTTTGGTCCTGGGAGGTGGATGGACAAGGTGGTGAACTTCATTTTCCAGATGAGAAAACTAAAGCCTAAGAGAACATCTCTGGTCCAAGATCTTGGAAGATCCAAGGCTGGGTCTGAGTATACATGTACAGACATCTGCCCAAGTGATCAGGGAGGACTCCTCAGTGGAGGTGGCCCCCGGGGATGCTATGATTCTTGAGGACAACCTTGAACTTTGTGCCATTTTCAGCAGGGCCGAGGCCCAGATGAGGACCAGCTGGGTCCCAAGCCCTGCTTAATCAGGACTGGCTGCAGCCTACTCTGTGAGCTTTGAGTAGTTGTCAGGGAAGCACACCCTTTCCAGGCAGGATTAAAGTAGTGGCCGCCTTACCCACTACCAATTGCTCTTCACCTGGGCCCAGGTCAGCCTAACCAGGGTTCTGGAGACACTCTTGGGTCTGCAGCTCTCCATCTGTCACTCCTGCACCCCTCCCCCTCAGGCCCTGTCTTTCTTTTCCTTTCAGAAGGCTGCGAAGGCGCCCAGGTGGGAGGTGGCAGGCCAGCTGAAATATAATCAGAATAATTAAATAGCACTTTATTTTAAATCGTTGCCTCCCCCAGAGCTGGGAGAATAATTGGCCAGCCTGTCACGAGAGAAGCAAGAGACTCAGGGCCCCCGCCATTGCCAAGCTTGGTTCGCTGTGCCCTTGGCAGCAAGTGGTTTCTGCTGTGCCTGCTCCCTCATACCACCCTCCGCCTGCCCTCATAGAGTCCTGCCCTAGCGTCCACCCCTCCTGCTTCACCCGCAGTCTCACCCTTGGTGTCCACCCCTTCCCTTACACACTATGGCTGCCCTGCTAAGCTGAGGGGAGGGCTAGAGATGGGTTGTAGGCCCCTGGTGGGACAGGGTTTATCCAGACGGGCTGCCTGGTACAGGCAGCAAGGTTTTGACGCAAAAAATGTCTTCCTGTGTGTGGTGATAGAGTCCTGCAGAGGCAGAGCTTGGAGGTTCCAAGTCCCCCACTGCCTAGCAAGCCTTGGCCTCTTCTGAGATTGCCCCAGTCTGCTCCAAACCAAGCCCCTGTCCCTTCCCTTCTTGCCCCTCTATTGCGTCCAGCCACCCACACCTATCCGTGCCCTCTGAGGGTGAACCTGCAGTGTCACCTGTCTCTGGTTTTTTGATTTGTTTAATTATAGATGAGTTTTATGCATAATTTATTCCAAAAGCCTGGATTATACTGTACAATTAAATCACATTCTGATCAACAACTTCACATATAAAATTAACAACTGGCAACAGTTTAATCTATGCTGCTGCATCTGCACATAGGCTTTTTCATTTTTCCTCCCTCCGTCCCTCTCCTGTCCTCCTGTCCTCCCTGCCCTCCTCCTGCCTTCCATCCCCTCTGGGTGAGCATTTGCAGCTGGCCTCAGAGCTGGAGGCCCCCACCTGAATGTTCGGCCCTCCCAGCCTTCTAGCTGGGGTCTCCATGGTTCTGTCTGCTAAAGGGGTCCTCTGCCTCAGCGCTCCACCCCACAGATGATTTTTCTCCCTTGCCTAGTGGTGATATCCCTTCTCCCTCTTGATTCTGGAGACCAAGGCCTGGCATTCCACAGCACAGGTTGTCCTCTTCTTTACTGCTGGGCTACCTCAGCCCGCCAGGCCTTTTCTGCAGCACCCTCCCTCCAGTCACCCTCTCGCAGGTGCAAGAAGTCACTGAGGATTTTCTGAGCTCTCAATGGGTCCGTAGATTGTGGAGGAAAGGGCTTTACTGGATAAGCTTCTAGTCCTTAGGGGACTGACCAGTAATAATACTATCCATCAAGGTGTCCATGTGCATTTGTCCATTACAACTATCCAGCCAGTCATTGTTAACCCTGTTGACAGATGGGAAAGCTGAGGTTCCAAGGGACAGAGCTCTACAAGGCTAACAGAAAGAGCTTCTCTGAGGCTTTTCAGGTTGCTTTGTCCTGGAAGTAAGGGCTCATGGGTTTAAATGAGCCAGGGAGATGGGTCTGGCTTTTCTCTAAGTTTAAAACCCTGCATCCATCCTCACCAGGAGCCTTAGTTTTGTTGTCTGTGAAATGGGGCTGCAGTGCCTTCACTGCCCTAGTTCAGGCACATTGGAGGACAAGGCTCAGCTGCCAACCTCTCATACCCACTCCAGTGATGATGTGCCCGCAACCCCGGCTGCACTGTCTCCTCCCACGTGCTCTCTCCCCTCACTCTCTTGCTAATTTAGCATTTACAAGTACTTAGAGATAAGCAGTGTCATCTCCGTGAAAAGCCTGGAAAATCACAAGGATGTGGGGAGCAGATAGACCTCTCTGTTGGGAGTATGACCCATGGGCCATAGCATCTAGCAAAGCCAGACACTTGGACCCAAGTTGACTGGAGCCTGGGCAGACTTTAGTCAGTTTGCCTTTGAGCCCCGTGGGGCTGTGGATCACGATGCATCCCTTGTTCTTTCCCAAACCCCACACCCTTCTGTGTGAGTGAGGCCAGCTCTGCCTGCTAGGGTTGGACTTGGCTTGGTGGGTGGCTTCTCCAACCTCAAGGCAGGAACACTAAAGGGGGCATAGTCACCTCCTGGCCTTCTAGGTATCCGTATGTCACCACCTTCACCCAGAGCTTATACTAAAACACTGGCCAAACCTTCGAACCCAGAGTCATATCTCTGTGACAATGAAGTGAATTATCTATCATGTTCTTTTCAATTCTAGGACACACATAGTACCTTTCTAATGGGTTTAAGTGAAGAATCAAGTAACCTGTTTTCCCTGATATTGTGCTTAATGGGCAGTAAGCTGAGGCCTGTTAGGCCCAGGATGTCAAAGCTACTCAAAGCTCAGAGAGTAGGCTAGAGCTACTCCTAGACTACAGGAAGGTATGTGTGTGTCTGGAAATATGGCAGGCCACTCCTTGCAGCCCATAGCAAGAGTCTAAAGCTGGGCTGGATTGTGGCTCAGTGGTAGAACACTTGCCTTGCAAGTGTGAGGCACTGGGTTCGATTCTCAGCACCACATAAAAACAAAACAAAATAAAGGTATTAAAATATTTTTTTAAAAAAAAGAGTCTAAAGCTGCTCAGCCTGGGAGCGGGAGCACAGGGACTGTTGGGGGCAGGGCTGAGAGAGAAAAAGAAAGAGACTAGGAGTTACAGGGAGTGCATATGTGTATTTTAATCTTAGGGAAGAATTGGACTTTATCTTGAAATTTGGTTCTTCTAAAAATGATTTTAGTGTTTAAATAGACATTTTTAAAACAATATTTTTTAGTTGTTGATGGACCTTTATTTGTATTTATTTGTATGTGGTGCTGCGAATTGAGCCCAGTGCCTCACATGTGCTAGGCAAGCACTCTTCCACTGAGCCACAACCCCCGCCCTGAAATAGACTTTTTACATGAAATGATGATTACAATAATATTGTGTTGTCTGAGAGAGAGAAAAAAATACTTTGCATCCATGTCTGTTCTCCCAATTAATTTTCTTTTACTTATCTGTGAAATCCCAGAAACAGAGACATATAAGCATACTAGAAAAGTCCAGGGCCTGGGGTGGAATCATTGGTGTGCCAGTAAATGCCATCAGGTTGTTCTTTGAGATGGAGGGGAGTGTAATTTCTAGCATTTGCCAATTTCTGTGGTGTAAATGTTCCCACCATGACAAATCTCAAGTCCCTAAGGTACTGGCACTGAATGGAGAGCTGGGAAGAGGTGTGCACAGTCTGCTGTTACAGGTCATCTCTTGAGACTCCAGCACACTTCTGGGACAAGTCCTGTGTCCACCCCTTCCTGGATGAATGACATTGCACAGGTCACTTAAATCCTCTGAGCCTCAGTTTCCTCATCTATAAGTTGGGGATGATAATATTTACTTCTTTGTGAGGGTTGAGAGAGTGTGTGACAGGCTGGCTGTTCTTTGTACATAGTGGGTGTCCTCATACATATCAGTACAGGAAAGATTATGATTGGCATTTTGTCCCCTAGACCAGTGAATGGTGAGATCAAGGTTGAGGCCAGGGCAGAGCTAGTGGTCCCCTTCAGAGATCAGATCCTTGACCCTGCCCATTTGTCTGCCACCTGCCTGGCTGGACATAGGGCTATGTGGCAGTTCATCCCAGTATTAGCTCCCAGGGCTCTGCTGTTTTAGGATTACAAAAGAGCCACCTGCCACATTGTTCACCCACAGCCAGGGCCAAGACATCAATGCCTGGTGGACAGTGGCCAGGCTAAGAAGGTTCTCCATTCTCTTCTGCACTTTGCCCTCCACAGGATAGCAGCTGAGTCTGGTTGCCCTTCTTAGCCCCGCCTGCATCCTGGCCTCCACCCTTACTCAGGGTTAGATCCCCCTGTGGCAAGGTGTGGAGGTGGGAATCAGGCTGTGGCCCAGCCAGCAACAAGCTGAAGCTAATACCTCTTTCTTTTGATGTTGATTTTTTTCCCCCATCATGGTCCTGACATTCAGCTTGGCAAATTGCAATTAGCGATCTGCCCGCCTCCTGCTCCGAGTTCCCATGCCAACCGACCTGGGCACACACAATGGCATGGGCCCAGCCCCCCAAGACACAAACCTAAGGAAATATATGGGGTAAGGGGCTGGGGTGGGAATTGGGGCTCCTCCCACCCACGGACCAGAAGAGAGTCCTGGCACTAGGGGAGGTGGCAGGCTCAGAGGTGATGGGGCCAGATGCAATCCTCCTGGCATCGCTGCCCCTACCGTGCCCTGTGGACTGTGCTTGACTCATATTTATTTAAATCTCTGTGGCGACTCTCCTGCGGGTCTTCCCTGGAAGGGCCTCTGCCTGTGGAACGGGAGTGCATCAAGTGGAAGGGGAAGTTAAGGTACCTTTTCAGACTCACAAGGGCAGGGAGCATTGGTCAAACAGACAGCATCTTTAGTGGTATGGAGAACATCTTTGGCTGGTCCCCAGTGAGAGCTCACCTGGTGGCACTGTCTGAAGGGGTAATCACAGGTTTGAACCTGGGTAAGGCCTCTCCCCAGATATCTTCCTTGCCCTGGGTATAGGGCTGAAAATACAGAGCCATGCGGCCACCTGTCCATCCTGTTCCCTGGCAAATATCCCTGTACAGTGCCCCTGGCTCTTCTATTCTCATGTGTTCCTGTGACACTGTAAGAAGTAGCTCCAGATTATTCCCATATTCCAGAAGAGGAAGCCGAGGCAAGGATGGGTTAAAATGCTCCTAGTAGGAGGGAGACCTGCTCAGGCTTGTGGCTCAGGTGAAGGATTCATGGGGCTTTCCAGGCCTCCAGAAAGTGGCAGGACCGTCTTCACTGCACCCATGGATGGGTGCATGCTGGGCAGCTAGTGATAAGCTTAAAATATGCATCTATCTACCAGGGTATGGGACAGGTGAGGGCCATCTGAGCTGGAAGATCTCCATGTGTAGTGCTCAGATGAGGCCCAGAAAGTCAGGGACCTGCCCCAGGTTACACAACAGCTTGGTGGTGACAGTAGTTTCCGCCACCCCTTCCCCAGGCCCCACCTGGCTCCCTCAGGCCTTCCTCTTCCAAAAGTCCCCATGTTCAGAGCAGCTACATTAAGGGCTGGCTCTTCATAGTGAAAAATAGTCTCCCTGCAGGCTTCTTAGACTGCTGAACTCCTCAGAGCATTTATAATGCACTCCTCTCTCCTCCTTGGCTGCCCGTCAGTACATGAGGAGAGCCTAGGCCACTTGGCTGGACACCAAAGAGAAGTCACAGGTGCACTCTGGTTCCTTGTCTCTCTTTCTCCACTAGTGAAATCTGGGTTGAGTGGCTGCTCTGATCCCCTGTGAGTGGCAGGGGCTGGGCTGTCCCACCTCCAGTGGACCCTCCTAACATCTCTTTCTTTTTTCTGTACACAGGATGCAGCACTGGGCCCGCCGCCTAGAGCAGGAGATTGACGGTGTGATGCGGATTTTTGGAGGTGTCCAGCAGCTCCGTGAGGTAAGCCTGGCACTCTTGCTTTACCTTTAAGGACCCTCTTCCAAGTGGGAATGGGGAAAGGGTTCAGAAACAAGGAGTATGGAAGATTTGGCATTGTGGAGGTCCTGGCATGGTAGGGCACCACTGGACCCCAAACAGGAACTCCTCTAGGTCTTTATCCACTCTTCTTCAGGCAACTGTTGGAGCAGTGACCTGCGGCTCTGATGACCCCTATCTGGGAGGGTGTTGGGGTTTTTCAGGTTTCTATGTGGGTGAGCTCTGTGTTTGGGCAGCACGTGGGGTGGTAGCACAGGCCCTTGAGGGGTCAGTGAGTACGTATGGAAGCCCAAGGAACAAGCCGTGAAATGAATGGAATGGCCAGGTCCAGGGAAACCAGCGTGGGGCCAACCCTCTCGGCGCTGCAGCCCTCGAGGAACAGCAAGCCTGCCTTCCTCGCGATGTGGGATCAAGGTGCAGGAGGGGTGATTGATTAGGCGCCAGCGACCACATTCATCCTCGGAGATTATGTTAATGTTTGAAATAGTGATGTGAAGAGCAAGCCATCCGTCAACCCCAGAAGGCTGCAAAATGTGTTGCTGTCAGGCCACGGGCTCCTGAGCTGTCGCTCTTTATGTGGAAATGTGGAGGCTCAGAGATTGAGCTTCTGGAGTGGCGGGGGTGAGATTCCCCGGGATTTATTCGCTGGGACATGGGTCTGGGAGGTCCTGACCACAACTGAGGGATCTTCTGCCTAGGAACAGCAGAGAAGACCTAATTACCATTGGGGGTTTGGTGGAGAGTCCAGGCCCAGAGTTCCGTGATTAGATGATCTTGGTCAGAGTCGGGGTCAGTAGATGTAACCTCCGGGGGCAGGGACTATGGGGGTTGTCCTCAGTCCTTTCCCCAGGCTTAGCTTCTAGCCAGTGCCCAGGAAATGAGAGTGGTGGTGAGTGTGTTGACATAGCTTGTGGATGTAGAATCTCTGGCACAAATAGGACTAATCAGAGGTGGTTAATGAGGGGGTAATGTGGCAGGGGGTCATCCAGGTCTAGAGGTCTGAGCCAGCAGCTTGCTTGATGTCCTCCCCCAGTGGCCCAGGTCTCTGAGCCTCCCTCTCCTGGTTCCTGGACTTGAATTGCAGTAGCCCCATCCCATTCTTCCTGTGAACTCTCCATGACTCAGCTGTGCTTGGAAGCCGGCAGAGCTTCCAGAGAAAGCTCTGTAGGAAGCTGTTCCGGAACAGGAGTCAATTTAGGCTCAGGAATAGCACTCAGCACTAACCAGGCTCTAAGTGGGCACTGCCAAGTGCTGCTGTGTAGGTTAATGAAGGGATGATGGTTCCCTGGAATGTGCCTCATGCACCTTTCCAAGTTTCATATCGGGACATTAGATGTACCAGTTAAGAATCCTCCATGCTTTGAATCCTCATCTCAAGAATGTTTGTTTTGTACTCATGGGAAACTCAAATCCTGAATGTTTGTCTATGAGAAATTAGTGCACACTTCATGCCTATGACTTGGATCTGTCTGGACCAGTGAGCTTCCTGGATGGAGAGGACCAGAGATGGAGTCCCGGCTTGGCATAACTGTTATGTGTCCCTTATTGATCCTGGTCACTCTCTGATCTTCATTTCTGACCCATGGTCAGACTGACTAGAGGATGAGGTGGTGAGAAAGGCAATAGACAGCCTGATGAATATTTGTTCTCTTTTCTTGAAACCAAATGTGACTTTCCCTTATTGATCACTTTCATTCCTAGGATATGGTCCCTTTATGTGGAACTAGAATGATTCCAGGGTCTTTCATCAGTTAGCATGTTTTCCCTCACCCCCACGTGCCAGCAGTGACCAAGCTGTCACACAGGACAGCTTTGGTGCTCTGAACTCCTGTTCCAGTATGCTGCTCATCCTCTAACTGTGCTTCCCTTCTTGGTAGGGTGGACAAGATGAGCCTGGGGCAGGGCTGTGCTTGGTGTGGCAGGCAGGAAGGCAGGCAGAGAAGTGCTGACCCGGCATCCACTCCTCATTGCAACCCCTCCACTGCCCATGGCTGCCAGCTCTCCAGCAGCTCTGTCCTGCTCCAGTTTTTTCTCACCTGCTTCCTCAGCTTCTTACTTCCTGCTGACAGCTCTGGAGCTGCTTCTTGGCACGGGGCACGGTGACAAGGTGCGTGAGTGGGGGTAGGGACAGGGGCCCAGATGTAGAGTTCTAGAAAAAGAGGGCAATCCCGTGGGAACAGGAGGAAGCTGGCAGTAGGCTCCCCCTGTTCCTTGGCTCACATTCTACACTGACGCTCACATCACTGTTCTTCCAATGCACCTGAGAGGGCCCACATGCCCAGCCCATGCCTGACTCTGACAGGTCAGGAGGATTCTTGGAGCAAAGCCCTGACCAGCTGCCCATGCTGTTGTGGACCCTGATACCAGTGCTGCCAAGTTGACAGCCTTAGACCCCTGGGGCTGCCCCTCTCTAGTCCCCTCTAAGCTGATTCTGAGCTCTCCCCAAACACCTGCAGCTGGGGTGATTCTGGCATCTGAGCCCCTGTCTGAGCCTGCCTGTCCCAGTCCTAAAGGCTGCCCCACCCCCAGTAGCTTGGAGCCTTGAGGGCTGGCAGCTGCAAGAGAGCAGAAACTGCAGACAGTGGCATTTGGGAGCATTTTCCTTGCCTTGGCATTTTCCTCTTCCCGACCTTACCACAACCCCATAAAGGCATGGTTGGGAGCAGTCTGTGGCCCATTTACAAATTGGAAGCTATGGAAAATATTGGCAGGGTGTGGGGCTATCTGTGAAGACCCCATAAAATTTCCTCATCTAATCCTTGGGCTAGCACCAACCTGAGCTCCTGGTATGGCCTGGTGCTCATGCGCCATCCCAATCCCCATGCTTAGCTAGACACCTTTGCACCACTCCTGGGTACCCCAACCCAACCCCAGTCCTGGTCCACTCTTGCACTGAACAGGCCACAAAATCATGGACCCTAACTAGTTTGCCCCCTCTTTCAGAGCCCCCGGGGCTGAGCAAGCTTTCCTGAGCCCCTTCTCTGCCCTCCCCCATCAGCACCATATTGTCCACTTCCTGCGGGGAGAGCAAAGAGCATATGCTTGGACTCTGAGCTCATTTACATAATGATGCTAATCAGGATGAATAATTCATCAGGTAGCTGGGGTGCACTGGTAGGATGTGGAGATGGTCAGGTCTCCCATATCTGAAGCCCAGGTCACTCTGATGGGTGCAACTGGGGACCTACCCCTTCTGGCTGGGTGTCTAAGATACAAGAGGAACAACTCTAGGGACCTTGTGGGAAAGCAAACCAGGAGAGATTATCATCTGATATAAGGTAGAACCCAGTTGGCTCATCAACCCTGGGGTAGATTCCAACCTGGTGAGACATCTTCCTCTTTTTCCCCCTTGGAGGGGAAAAAACCTTCTGCCTGGGTCTAGGTAGGGGTAATGGGGAGCTGCCTGTCCAGAGCTAGCCTAGGAGCAGAGATCTGGGATGACCATGTCTGGGGGTCACAGGCTATCCTCTGAGTAGTCTCAATCCAGGTCTGGACCAATGGGAGCCTTTCCCAATCCATATCATCCCCTGTACCTCACCTGCCAGTGCAAGCAGAAGTAGCATATTGCTGTACCCACATCCCAGGCTGCTTCTGCCCCCATGATGACTTTAGTTCAGCTACGTACTGCTGGTTAGTCCCATGGTCCTATCATACAGGTGGGTAAACCAAGGTCCTGGCCACCATTTCCACAAGCTAGTCCTATCCTGGAGCCCTAGCAAGCCAGCTCTGAGTGGTGGTGGTCATGGTAGCAAGGTGGCAAGGCAGAGGAGCCATCCTGGGGTAGCATCTCCCCTGGATTGTTGAGCCTGCCTCCATGCAGAGCAGGACCCTAAGAATTGAGGATCCCCAGCCAAGTCTCTGGCTTTCCTCTCCCTCTGCCGTACCTCTCTGGATTGTCATGATGATTCAAGCCCATGGTATCCATGGGCCACCACCTCTAACTAGGACACACTAAGAATGCCATTTCTGAACCAGTGACAGTACCATAGTCCTACCTCCTCTTGTCTGCCCCTGGTCATCCCTGGAGCCCATCTGGTAAGTGCTCCCAGGAATGCATAATTAATATTTATGTTCCACAGTTGGACCTGCTCCCAGCATGGACCAAAGTCTGGCCAAGCCCAGAGATACTATCCTGTGGGGCCCAGGGAGACAGGACAGAGCCTCTCTGCAGGTTCCTTTGAGTTGGGCCTCTCCCTGCTCCTCTCCACCCCTTTCCCTCAGCTCATACCTCTGCACACTCACATACTGGCTATGGTAGTACTGGCTGAGGCTTTGGTCTGTCCTCATTTGGGGAGAGTGCTCTCTGGGCATCTGGGTATCCCAGGAAGGTTAGCAGTGCTCAGGAGTGCAGGGAACCTCAGAAACAGAGGGGCTGGAGGAGAAGATAAAGAAGGAAGCTGAGGTACAGGGAGGTACCAGGGAACAAAAACAGTCCAGGGGGGTCAGACAAAAGTCATGACCCCAGGACCCTCAGTTGACCCTTCCATCAGAGCACTGTGATTCACATGAGTCCCTGATTGGCAGGCAGGGTCCTTGGCCAGGCAGATCCCCACCCACACAGGACTAGTATGGGCTGCCCAACTGATGTGATGAGAGTCAGTGCATGGGATGGCGAGGGAGTTCCATCTAAGCCCTTTCCAGTCCCTTACTAGGGCCCCTGCAGTCCAGGAAGCGTTGTCCTAGGGGCTCTGCACATGCTCATCATGTAGCCCCCACCCCTCCATCCAGCCACCTCCTGGTGAGGCCCAGTAGCACCCTCCTCTCTCCTGGCACAGATGATCAGGATGTGAGATGCGTCGGGGTGGGGGGAGGTGAGGGGCTCGGGTGTGAAATATGCCGCTGGGTAGGGATTGCTGTCGCTTGCCTCCCTAAAAACCTACATATATTATTCTTTAATGGAAAGTTAATTGTCTTATTATTCCCTCCATATGGTCCTCTTGCTCGGCACCCAGCGGGGATGCATGAGGCTGGGGGGGGGGGGGGCGGCGGCTCCTGGGAGGGCGTCTGAAACGTGATGAGGCCTCTGCTTGAGCATAATTGGGTAGAGAGAGGCGGATGCATAGGAGCCTGGCCAAGCCCTGCCTGGACCCACTCTTTGTCCCCCCAGCCAAACCTGTTCCCTGCTTCCTTCCTACACTGGAGGTGGCCTGTCTGATAACTGTAACACTGTGAGGTCCAGAATGCTCTCTCCTCTCTCCTGAGCACTGTGTGATGAAATATGGATTTAGATGGGAAGTTGATTGTTGCCCTCCTGCCCTTCCCACCACACTGCCCCCGAACATACATTCTGAATTACGACTTACAGGAAAAATGTCTTTTTTTTTTTTTTTTTTGGTACTGGGGATTGAACCCAGGAGCACTTAACCATTGAACTACATTCCTAACCCTTTTTATTTTTTATTTTGAGACAGAGTCTCACTAAGTTGCTGAGCCTGGCTTTGAACTTGCAATCCTCCTGCCTCAGCCTCCCAAGTCACTGGGATTAAAGGTGTGTGTCACCACGCCCAGCTAAAATATGTCCGTTTTTGAGGAGCTTTTCTAAAACCATTTTATCCATAGCAAGAATTCCTGCCTGAGGCCAGATGAGCTTAGGTCCCCCTACTCTTCCCTGTACCCAACCAGAGAGGGCATGCAGGGAGGTCAGTGGTGGAGGAGAGCTGCCCTGAGACACTTCTCCAAGGGCCCTGAGCTCATGCTGGCCCCCCCTTCCTTGGCACCAGCCACATAGAGGCTCCTCTAAGGCTGCTGCGGCTGGGCTGGGTACTGGTGCCCTCCTCAGGTTCATGTCCTCGAGCCCAAGCTTCCTCTCTTGCTGCTGCCTGGGAGTGTGAGAGTATTATGTCAGAACAGCCTCATAGCAGTTGGAGGATACAGTGACTGGAAGGCTCAGAGGGCCTGGGCATGAGTGGATAGCCACCTATTGCTGCTGGAGTCTTGGCAGGAGAAGACAGACAGGGAGCCATGAAGGGATGCTTTTGGGATTCTGGGGAACCTCATCAGAGAGTTGCTGCCCAGATCTCTGTGGAATCCATGGGTATGGAAGGAATGAGTCCATGGGAGAGCCTCCCTGGGTGGGATCAGTCAGTGTCACAGATATGGGCAGAGGGGCCTCTGGCTTCCAGCTTGTACCAAAAGGTCACTGTGAAGGTACATCCAAGGTCAGTTCCAAGGGGTGGAAAAGAGAGTGAGGGAGAAGCATTGGGTGCATGCCGTGTTTTCTGAAGGCAGGACCTGCCTGAGGCCCCACAGCTAGATCTGGATTTGAATCTGGAGTTGAACATAGGGCCCATGCCATGAGCAGCAAGTGTATGGTGGAGCGTGGTGGAAAGAGTGATGTGGGTGGGAATGGCAGGGCTGGGCTTTTGCACACTGTGGGACCTGGGGCTATGGTCTTGCCTCTCGGAGTCTCGGTTCCCCTACCTGTGAAATGGGGATATAGGTAGTCCTGTCCTCATGGGAAATGTGAGGATCTCAGGGAAGCAGAAACAAGGAAGTGTTACAGAGTTCCACAACTGTGAGAGTGCCTTCGTGCAGCACACCAATTGCCTGTCCTACCAGAGGTCAGTTACAGTTTTGGAAATTCAGATGCCCAAGATGTCCTCTCTGCTTGGCTCAGCCCAGGAGTTTGAAAATTTGTCCTTCTTCCCACCTGGCCATGACATCTTTTGGGAACAAAGACCACCAAGTGGGGGCAGGGCTTGAAGAAATATGGCCCATGAACCAGGGAAGGCTAGCAGCTTCATTGGCCGGCAATCCAGGGATCCAGGCTCAGAGGCACCCCTGAGAAGGAGGTGGTAGAGCAAAGGGAAAGCCTAACACCCAGAAGGTCCTGCATTGATTTCTTCATTCAATAAGTCAGCAGCTTGTCTCTCATGCCCTATGAGCAGGGAATGGGGATAAAGACACCTACCTATGAGCTGTCCTCAGGTGTTGGCCCTAGGAATGGAAAGGTAGTGGGTCAGGGGCTGGGTTGTAGCTCAGTGGTAGAGCGCTTGCCTAGCATGTGTGAGGCACTGGGTTCAATTCTCAGCACTGCAAAAAAATAAATAAAAGATCAATTGACAACTTTAAAAAAAAAAGAAGAAGAAAGGTTGGTGGATTAGAAGGTGGCATACCTGAGGCCAAGGCTGAGGATCTGTCAGAGCAGACAGCACTGCTCTTCTTGAAGAATTCGGCTTGGGAACCCTTGATTTCACAGTGAGCCCCTTCCCTGAAGTGAAGGCCACTCAGTCCTTTTGTCTTGGGAATCTCAGAGGTTTGTCTATCCAATTTTCCTAAAGCAAGACCCCTACTCCTCCCACACACCTGGAAAAAGTGTTCTAATGAACACACAGTCTCTCCTCTGGGGTTCCCAAAGCAGAACAGCAGAACAGCAGGGCTCAGTTCTCAAGAGGACCCAGCCTCTACAGCTCGTGGAGGTGGCCAGGGTCTGCTCCCCTCCCTGAGCCTCTGCATCCATCTCTGAAGAGTGATGTGGCTGCTGTTTCCAGAGCCAGGGGCTGGTCTGGATGATCTGGGTGGGAGATGAGGGATGGGGATGGAGGGCCCAATGGGTTTCCATGCTGTCGGGGATGGTTGACCTGATCTTCATTCCTCTCCCCTCTTCCACTCCCATCCATCGCTTGGATCCGTGGCAGCCATGGAGACACTTGCCTCAGATTCATGGAGCCCCAAGCACTTGGCAGAGGCAGAGAAGTAATTGGTTTTGACATACCACAGCCGGCCCCAAGGGCAGCATGAACAGCATTTACCACAACCAGGCAGGAAATGGAGGCTTGATGTGGCCTTCCTCTACATTCTCTGAGCATGGCTGCCCTCTCCTTATGAGCAGATTCCAAGTTTAGAGAAAGTTACAGAGCCACAAACTTTCTATCTTGTATCTCCCTCCCAGCCCTGGGACCTGGTGGTTCTGAAGGGGGGCTGGCCTACTCCATGTAGAAGAACAAGACGGAGGCAGTGGATGGATACTGGGCAGACCCCTGAGGCCCTGTCCTTTGTCCATCTTTGATTTCTTATGAAACAAAGAAGCAAATGACTGACCCTCAAGGACTGAGCACCTGGCTATGCGTATCAGGATGAGAGGATGCAAAGTCCTGGGGGAGAAGCAGACACGCGCCTGCAGTGTGTGTGTGTGCATGTAGATGCTCCCAAGGCTGGCGCTGAGTAGGTGCTCAGCTAGTAACTGCTCCATGACTGGTAAGTAAAGGGGTAGGCATCTGAGGACTGAGAAGGGAGTGATTAGAGGCCTGACTGTCCCACAGGGCCTTGGGCACCATCTGACCTCACACATAAGGAAGCTGAGATCAATGTGTCAGGGTTGAGCCTTGGGGCCAGATACCCAGGAGCTTGGTGCCCTGGAAAAATAGGCTTATGTGGGATTGCCAGAGCTTGGCCCCATATAGATGATCCCTTGATTGCTTTATGTGAGAAAATAAAAGGATCCCTGGAGAAGAGCCAGATGTACTGGCTACCCGTGAGGCAGGCTGAAGGCAAGGAAGCTGGGCTGTTCCCAAGGTCACTTGAAGGCTTGGCGAAGATTTGTAGCTCTGGGCAGGGGAGCAAGGAGCCTTCTGTAGATGTTTGTGCTTCCCACCTGTCCTTGTGTTTCCTTATCCCTTACTCTTACTGTACTTTCTTCTCCAAATGCACTAGCTACTGTCCTCACTTATCATCCCCTCCAGGCCTCACTGGTCTGTAAGCCCAGACCACAGCTTTCCTCCTCCAGGAAGCCACCCATATCAATGCTGAAACCAGAAGTCTCCCCACTCCTGTTAGCTTTTGCATCATTCTGGAACATATCAGGAACCTCTGACAGGCCCAACCTAGTGATCCTAGCGTATGGGGTATGGAGACCATGACCAGAGGGCAGGGTTATGTGCAGGCCTTCCAGGAATCCACCTGATCACAGGGAATCAGCTTTCCCATGGCTCACTAGAGACATAGTTTCTGACCAGCTGAGGCTTATGTGACCGTTGTGTGTGGAAGAGTATGAGAAATGCTGATGGGGAACATGAGCGCACCTGCATGTACATGTAGAAGAAAGCGTATGAATCTGTGCATGGGTGCTGCAAATGGGAGCATGAACAGGTGAGAATCTGTGTGTCCATAGACGGAAGTCACACCTGCATGTGTGCCACATATGAGGGTGTGACCAGGCAAGTGTGTGCATGTGTGTGCCTGTGGATGCATGTGTGATTCTGAGTGCTGCCTGTGGAGATAGGTGCACCGTGCACAGGGTAGGGTGGGACAGGGAGAGGCAGGTGCTAAAAGCGCCATGTCATTCAAGCAGGTGAGAACTGCTTAACTGATTCATTAGCCAAGCTGAGAAGTCTCAATTGTGGACGAAGAGCACAAATTCACACACATACTTTCTCCGTGCCTGGTGAGCATCCTCCCAAGTCACTGCCTGACACTCTGCTCAGCCACCCTGTAGTGGAGGAAGATGCTAGTCAGTCGTGTGTTTGTGCCCTGAAATGGAGGCTGGACAAAGCAACTCCGCTATGGTGATCATAGGCCTTGTGCAGGATAGTTCTTATTATCCCCAATTTAGTGCTCATAGTGGCTGGATGGTGAAGCTCTCCAAGAACTCTATTTCATAGAGGAGCTGTGACTACTAAGGGGGCACTGGGCAGGAACCATATTTCCAGGTTCTGGTCCTCCTGGTGCAGGGGGTACCCTCCTCAGTCTGTGGCATGGTCAGACTCCTCTCAGGTAGGCTTTGACAGCCTATCCTGTCCTTGGATTCACCAAAGACTTAACCTTCTGAAGGTGGGGGGACAGTCAGGTGCCTGCCAGCTTAGAACAGATCTAGAGTCTCCAGGAGGTGTCTTCTACAGTGCAGAACAAGCCACTCTCACTTATAACCCCCAACTACTTGTCACCAGCCATTTTCCTCTTCATGCCCTGCATGAGGGGCCTGATCCCCCAGAAGCCTGTATAATGTCTCTCCTCTCCTGTCCCTAGAAAGTAAGGACTCATGTTCTCCCCAGTTCCTGAACCCCTATGGATCTCTAGAATTGGAGCTTCTCCTCCTGTGCACCCTTCATTCAAGCTCAGATCCCAAGGCACTGATGATCTCTCAAGCCTGTCTCTGAGTCCTAGAGTCTGGTCTATGCTGACTCCTGACAGACAGGTCTGCCACCCCCTCACGTTGCCCCTCAAAGACCCCCAGGCCCTGCCACTGCATAGCATCTTCATGCAGGGAGACCCAAAAGCTCGGTCAAGTGGCAGCCACTTGCCTCTCGATCAGGTGTTGACAGAGGAGCCGTCATTATGATCCATCTATAGGCATGGAATAAATTGATGTGCAGTGAATTTATTCTTTTTAAAGAGGGACTTTCACACTGGGGAAAACTTTTTAAAAGAACATTTATATAAAAAGCAATTACCGTGCCAGTAATTTTTATGTATTCTACCCCTTCCATTGCTGCCTTTGTGTTTGAATGTGACCGCCTCCCGGGGGGCCATTGCAGCCTGGTTCAATGGCTCCCAGCCTCCCAGCTACAGTTTCCTGCCTGCTTGAGTGGCCTCCTCCTCCAGGAAGGAGCAGGGCGCAGGGCCCAGGCCCAGCAGGGATGTAGACTTCCAGGGACCATGGCTGAGCAGATTTGTGTTTCAAACTTGGGTGTTTTGGAAAATTCCTTCCATGTGCAGCTCTGTGCTGAGGTTGCTCCAGTCCCAGTCCCAGTCCTGGCGCATCCTTTCTAGGTCCTTCTTGGCAGCAGCTATGCACTTAAAGGCCCTCCTTTCCAGCAGCCTCACAGCCCAGTTCAATAAGGGAGGAGGCAGTGGTGTGGGAGCAGGTATTTTCCCTCCCAAGGAGCCTCTAGAGGAGCCACTAACGGGCACCCTGCTTCCCCAGCCATTATTGCTCTCACACTCAATGCATTATGTAAATTGTCTCTACTGCTAAGTGGTGGAGGAACCGCTCAGGGGAAACAAGGCAGCAAGGTCCAGAGCCTTCTGGCAGGGATACAGGAGACAGGGCCCTGAAAATCCACTGCTCTGTATCAAGGAAGATCTGGCAGCCTCCACCCTGAGACTAGGACCTCTGGGACTTGTATGCTGTCTGTTTATCCCTCATATTACAGCTTTTTGGAGGCAATGGCTATACCTCCACAACAGATGGGGGCTCCCCAAAAGCTGCCTCATCAGATGGGGCCATCAGATTGGGGCTTTGCCTCTCACCTCAGACTACTCTACACTTGCCTACCAAGCCTCCTTAGAAACCCTTGGCAGAGTTAGGAAAGGTCATGTCTTGCCACGAGGCTGGGTGACCTGCTGCCAATCCAGACCCCTTCTACAGTGAATGCCCAGTGAACATGGGATCTGGAAGGGTGGATATTTGGGGCAACCCCATAATACTGGGCACCAGCCGGCTTTTGAGTCCCTAGAAGACTGCAGTCTTACAGAGGCATGTGAGAGCATAAAAGTCCCTAGGCCTGGTCAAGACCTGGTTAGTGATGGGACCCACCTGGCTTGCCATCTTTTGTTTTGAGACATATGATTTCCTGGGGGAACAGAGTCTGCCTAACAGGTTTGAGTCCAGCATCTCATCTTTGAGGAGCTAAGCACTCTGGGCTTCTTCCAAGCTTTGCTGGACTACTCTGATGTGAGCTTAAACTTGGAATGAAGCCCGCCAATGCAGGCAATACACTCTGGAATTGAGGGACCACCCCCTTGTCCCCATTCCCATTCTGCCCCTTGGATAGGTAGCCACTGAGTGAGAGGGGTCATGGGTTTGTGGGTTTCCTGGAAATTACATAAAGAGCACAGGATTCCAGGAAGGGTGTGAGAATTGGCAAAAACATTTGAGGCCTACTCAGCCCTCTTCTCGGGCAGTCACCTACTTTCCTGGTCCCTTCCCAGGCAGGACTGCCTATGAGTCCAGGTGAGATGGGCCATCTGACCCAGGCACAGGTTTAAACCATGGTTGGTGTCACGCAGTACATCTATACATTGTGGAAATGTTGGCGCATCTTCCTCCCTACTTGGCACTGTCCCCTTTCCCCCTGGGACTGGTGGCATTATCTCTTGGACCCTGGTGACTACTATCTTTCAAGTTGCTTTCTGATTACTTCCAACTTTTGGGAAATGTTGGAGAGGGACCCCAGACCAGGGGGTCACAAACACCATATTGATGTTTTGTTCTAAGGAGCCTGGTCTGTACACAGCGGCCAGGGAATTGAAACCTCAAGCTGTCTTCACTTGTAGTTGGAGTAAAACCGAGATGGTGAGGTCAGCTGCTGTCCTTCAGTGGCTTCTGTCCTGATGCCAGAGGCTGGGGTCAAAGTAGTCAGTACTTTGTCCCTGACTTATCTGCCTATAGCATTCTTCTTCCTTCCCTCCCCTCCCTGTCTTCCTCCCCATCTCCCTCCTCCCTCCTTTGTTTTCCTTTTATTTCTAAATGGATTTTTTAATTTAAGGGTTTTAATCCATGTTACACAGGCACCTGGTGTAAACTAATGCTTTACCAGGCAAGCTGTGTTAGGGGCACAGTGGCCCCTCCTCTGCATTGACAATTCCCCAGAGGCTGGCACTTCTGATCATGGAGCTCCATATCTTGAAATGACATACTTATGTTGCTACCACATGGTTGTTCAGTTTTAGGCATTATCCACCAGCATCCCACCATGGGAGAGGAGGACTTCACCCCCTCTTCCCCCCATGCACAGCTCCATCCCTGGCTCTCTAGTGTCTTCATATTGTGATATGGTTAGGTCAGGACTCACTCTTCACAGTGTCCTGACCCAGCAAATGCTATTCAGAACTGTGACTCATAATACACATTATTTTTTAGTTGTTTGCCCTGGATTAGAACTGTCTGGGTTTTGTTTGAGAGTTTGTTTAGTTTTCTATGAACTTCTATTCATTCTGCCCCCAAATCCCCTCCATCTTATCTGACCCTCTTCTTGTGCATTCATATGCACCCAGGTCCCTATTCACCATCTGAGGAAGTTTTGCCTGGAGCCTCCTAACTTGATCCAGTGAAGGCTGGCTGCTCTCCCAGCCTGCAACTCAGATGTGTCCCTGGGATTTCCTTTACTTCCTTATGGGATGAGTCCCCTTTCCTGATCCTATGGCTTTCTCTTCCTTAGTTTCTGATTTCTCCTTTTGGTACAAAATAGTTTAATTGGCTTCCTGAGAAAGGTACATGGGAGTCAGACTTTGGCACTAGAGATTGAACCCAGGGTTCTTAACCACTGAGCCACATCCCCAGACTATTTTTTGTTTTGAGACAAGGCCTTGCTAAGTTGCTAAGTCTCTCTTTTAACTTTCAATTCTCCTGCCTTAGCCTCCAGAGCTTCTGGGATTACATACATGTGCTACTGCACCTGAGGAGCCAGGCTTTTGAGACTCATGTCTCAGAAAGCCTTCCTACTTCCCCATACTTGACAGAAATTTCAGATGGTTTAGAAGTCCAGGCTAGAAACCATTTCCCTCAGATTTTCTTTCTTTTCTTTTTTTCTTTCTTCTCCTTCCCCTTACTGGGGACTGAATCCAAGGGTGCTCTACCAGTGGTAAAGGACTTTACTCAGTGGTAAAGAACTACATCCCCAGTCTTCTTTCTTTTTCTTTTCTTTCTTTCTTTCTTTCTTTTTTGAGACAGAGTCACTCAATTGCTAAGAGTCTTGCTGATTGCTAAGGCTAGTCTTGTACTTTTGATCCTCCTGCCTCAGCCTCCCAAGTTGCTGAAATTATGTGTGAACCACCATATCTGCCTGCCTCAGATTTTCTTTTCTTTTTTGTTGGGGGTGGGAGGACAGGTACCAGAGATTGAACTCAGGGGCACTTAACCACTAAGCCACATCCCCAGTCCTATTTTGTATTTTTTTTTAAATATTTTTTTAGTTGTTGATGGATCTTTATTTTATTCAATTATTATTTATATGTGGTGCTGAGGATCGAACCCAGTGCCTCACACATGCTAGGCAAGCGCTCTACCACTGAGCTACAGCCCCAGCCCACTATTTTGTATTTTATTTAGAGATAAGCTCTCACTGAGTTGCTTAGCACCTCACTTTTGCTGCGGCTGGCTTTGAACTCTCTATCCTCCTGCCTCAGCCTCCTGAGCCGCTGGGATCGCAGGTGTGCGCCACCGGGCCCAGCCTGCCTTAGATTTTCTAAGGCAGCAGCACTTCATTCCTTCTGTCTTCCTGATCTAAGGAGAGGTCTGACCAGAACAATTATAGAAGAGGAAAAGTTCATTTGGGGGCTCAAGATTTCAGAGGTATCAGTCCGTAGACAGCTGGCTCCATTCCTCAGGGCTCAAGGTGAGGCGGGACATCATGGCAGAAAAGTGTGATGGAGGGAAGCGGCTCACATGGTGATCAGAAAGCAGAGAGAGAGAGAGAGAGAGAGACTCCATTCGCCCCATACAAAATGTGTACCCCAAAGGCACACCCTCAGTGACCCACCTCATCCAGCCACACCCAACCTGCCTTCAGTTACCACTAAGTTAATCCCCATCAGGAGATTAATTCGCTGATTGAGTTAAGGCTCGCATAACCCAATCATCCTCCTCTAAACCATCTTGCATTGTCTCACACATGAGCTTTTAAGGGACACCTCACATCCAAACCATAACAGGTCCCGAGGCATTCTGATTCCCAATCACTTGTACATGACCTGGGTGTTTTTATTTGTTTGGTTGGTTTGGTTTTAATGAGAAACTTGTAAATTTTTTCCCTGTACTCGTTTTAAAATAATTCCACACTGATTTGCCTTAGGGGTATATATTTTCATTCTTTACCAGTCAATAGGCACTTTGAAGCTAGATAATCTTATGTCCATCAGTTCTGGGAGGCTTTCTTGAAAGATTCCTTTGTTTTCTCCCTTCTCTTTTCTCTGTCTTCTTTCTAGAATCCTTAACTCAGACCTCTCTCCTTCTCTCTCCCCTCCTCCTTTCTCTCTAATTTTTCATTGCCTTATTGTGAGATTTCTCAGTTTTATCTTCCAATCTTTCTATCAGACTTTGCATTTTACCGTGGTATTTAAATTTCCAGCATCTCTTTTTGCATCATTTTTAAAATAACATCTTTTTGTTTCATTATCTCTTTGAGGATAATAATACATTATTTTTTTAAAATATATTTTTAGTTGTAGATGGATGCAATATCTTTATTTTATTTATTTATTTATTTATTTATTATGTGGTGCTGAGGATCGAACCCAGTGACTCACGCATGCGAGGCAAGCGCTCTACCACTGAGCTACAGCCCCAGCCCCTAATACATTATTTTTAGAAAAACTTTTTATTTTTAATTTTAGACTTATAGAGGAATTGGAAAATAGTACAGAAATTCCCTAACCCTTTACCCAGTTTTCTCTAAAGTTACCACCTTGCAGATCCATAGTATAAGTATCAGACTAAGAAACTGACATTGGCACAGTACTGTTAACCAGAGTGAAAACCAGTTTTTGTGCTCCTGTCCTTTATGCTACTCCAGGATCAAATCCAGTGAACTCCATTGCATGTATTTGTCATATCTCTTTAGCTTTCTCTAATATGTGAAGGTTTCTACATCTTCCCTTGTGTTTCATGACCTTGACACTTTTTAAAAAATGTTGGCCAGGCCGGGTGTGGTGGTGCACGCTTGTAATCCCAGAAGCTCAGAAGGCTGAGGTAGGAGGATTGTGAGTCAAAGCCAGCTTCAGCAACTTAGCGAGGCCCTAAGCAACTTAGGAAGACCCTTTCTCTAAACAAAATATTAAAAGGGAGCTGGGGATGTGGGCTCAGTGGTTGAGTGCCCTGGGTTCAATCCCCAGTACCAACTCCCCCCCCCCAAAAAAAAAGTACTGGCCAGCTATTTTGTTTAACATTCCCCAGTTTGGGTTTTTATGATGTTTTCCTGTTATTAGATTGAAGTTATGCATTTTTAGGAAGAACACCATAGACCTGATGTGTCCTCAGAGTCAGTCTTGTTATTGGTGATGTTCACTTTGATCACTTGGCTAAGGTAGTGTCTTCTTGGTTCCTCCATTATAGAGTTGCTATTTTTCCATTTGTAATAAATTTCTTGGAGGAGATACTTTGAGGCTGTGCAAATATCCTATTTATCCTCAAATTTTTGCCCATCAATTTTAGCACCCCTTGGTGGAGCTAAATCTTTTTGAAGAACCATTGCCCTAGCTGGGCGTGGTGGCACACGCCTATAATCCCAGCGCTTTGGGAGGCTGAGACAGGAGAATCATGAGTTCAAAGCCAGCCTCAGCAACGGCGAGGCACTAAGCAACTCAGTGAGACCCTGTCTCTACATAAAACACAAAATAGGGCTGGAGATATGGCTCAGTGGTCGAGTGCCCCTGAGTTCAATCCCTAGTACCAAAAAACAAACAAACAAACAAAAACAAAACCATTGCCCTGTGCCTGGTGGGAACATGTTGGGCAGAGGGCTTGGTTTGGAGTTAGCAACAGGGAACCTCTGTGAACAAAAGAAGGGGTTGGAGAGTGTCTCAAGTCACAGACACACTTGAGCCTGATTCAGGCACCCCTCATCCTGAGTCTAAGCTTCCCCACCTGAACATGGAAATCCCTTTCAGATCTGGTATACACAGTCAGCAGCAGGGAGGAGGTTTGCTTGATAAAGCAAGTTCTGACTTGGTTGACAGCACACACAGCAACCAGGAGTTGCTCCCCTGTCCAACACCGCTGTACCCATAATCCAGTAGGTAGGGCTACCCAAGGCTCCCATGGCCAGAGCAGAGCACTACCCGGAACCTGGCAGGTGACTGAGGTCTCATCTCTTTGGGACAAGACAGTTCCCAAAGCCAAGCCTCAGTCAGTTCTGAATGAGTCAGGGCAGATCCTGTCTTCAGTGCAGTCCCAGGTTTCTGAGCCTCCCCAGGGCCATGCCCTTGCCCTCATGATTCTGTCCTCCTGGGCTGCCTTTTCTAGTCCCCATTTTTATCTATTGAAATAGAGCTCTCTTTTCTAAGCTGAAGGGCCCAGGGCTTAAAGACAATCAGAACAATAGAAACCCCTCAAATATCACGTGCCTTGGGCATCAGTTTCCTCATCTGGAATTGGGAAGTGTTTCTGCTCTCAGGGTTGTGTTGAGATGATAAAAGATGAGAAGTTGCTGCAGGTGACAGAACCAAGCCCTATATGTGTTGAGGCAGTGATAGAGGCTGCAGGGGCAGGAGCTGGACCAGGAGCTAAAGACTGGAACTGGAAGCAAGGACTGGATATGAGGACACAGCTGAACTGGAGCTCCAGGAGCCCAGGGATGACTGAGAGCCATGGCCAAGGGTTCCAGGAACTGAGGGGAGGGAGACATTTATCACCCCTAAGGATAGGGCTGGCAGGATAGATGGGCCACAGGCTGTTTTGGAATGACTTTTTGCAGGCAGCTGCTGTTACCAAAAAAAAAAAAAAGATATTTAGTAGCAAAGGATATCTTGGTTCCAACTCCCTTGATGGTATTTTGAGAGGCTGGGTGAGCTGGACTACCTGCCAGAACCCACTTTTTTATGTTCTGGCTTCATTCAGTGAAGAATGGGGGAGGGGCCAAGGGCACTTTAGAATTCTAAAAAGACAGTGATATTCTTGGGGAGGCCACAGGAGTATCATGGAAGGTGTAGGGATGGGATGAAAAGCCCAGTCCCGGTTCACTGTGTCTCCTCTGACCTCTGCTGAGTGGACATGGGTACCTAATCTTTCCTTCTCTGTTTTTGAGTTTTCTCCTATAACATAAATCATGCTCCTGGTTTTGGGCAGTTAGGTTTGGAGGAAGGGAAGGTGGACAAAGGCTGAGAGGAGGGACTAAGTGAGGAAAGGCAGAGAGTTTTGGGACAAGCCTGGGAGGGCCGCGAGGGATTCTGGTGAGTCCTGAGCAGGAATGCAAGTGGTGCACTGTCCCTCAGATCACCTTGGCCAATCTCTGGGGAAATTGGGACAGGCTCTCAGACACACAGCAAGCTGCAGCCAGAACATAGGATCCAGACCCTAGCCCAGGCTAGTAGGTGAAAATGGTGAAGTCACAAAGTCATTTCAGTTGCAAATAGACAAGACACATGTATGTGACAGACACACTCAACCTAGAAGGGAGTTGACCCATTCTTTGACTGTGAGTTCCTTCCTGCTCCCCCACCCCAGCCCCTTGCCTCCCATGCTGGCAGCTTTGTTGTTTGGAAGCCAACCGTGAAGGTTCAGGTTCAGTGTTAGTTGAAAGCCAGCAATCTCCTTTTTGCAGAGGCCGAGCCCCACACACTCAAACGCAGCCCTTTTATATCATTCCTAGCCTTGGGCAAGTGACTCCACCTCCCTGTGCCTCAGTTTCTTCATCTATAAAGCAGGGCTAACACTCCCTGTCCTTCCTCCCTCCTGGGATCTCACAAGGTTTAAAGGACACATACTTTCCATGCCCTGGGCTGCAAATTGGAGGAGTCCTAGACAGTGGCTAATATACTCCTTTCTTGGGGGGTCAGAAGTGGACACTGCTTGGCACTGGGGACAGGCCTGGATAGATGGGACAGAGTGTGGAGAAGAGTGGGGGCATGCAGGCCCAAGTGTCTGTTTTGCTGATTGCTCCTTTTGCTTTCAAGGAGATTAAACTATTTTTAGTCTGCGCTACTGCTGGTGAGACACCGGAGGAAGCCTTTCCATCGCCGAGATTTTCTGGAAGCTGCCAAGTGTGGTCTTCAGCTCAATTCTGGGAGCCTCCCAGAGTGGGCGGGAGGGGACGTCACCATCTGGGGGCTGTGGGGATGGGCTGGTGTGTGGTTGCTCCCGGAGGTCCTTGCTGCACTGGCCTCCCTGAACCATGTGGCCCTGGCCTGCGGAAAGCAGTAATCTGATGCACCCGATGTTTGTAACGTTGTGTTTAAAAAAAGTAATTTATTTTCTAATTATTCCTTGTCTTGCATAACCGTGCATCGCCAAAGTGTCGCTATTTAAAATATTTATCTCTCCACGCCGCAGGAGCAGCTCTGGAGCGTGGAGGGGGGAGAAATAAAAGTCCGCGTGCCGGTCGCAGGCATATTACTTTGACTCGTCCTGCCGGCTTTGACGTCTCCCTGTAAATACATTTATTTTTCATTAGGACGTTTCTGAGCTTGTGGCCCCCAGAGAGCAGAGTGATTACACTGTTCATCTCCAAGAGATGCAATAGAGGCGTGCTCGAGGAATGAGCCCGCTGAGTGCGTCCCATGCTCATCTTGTGGGCAAGGGTCCAACTGCATGACTTCTGTGTGTGCACAGGAGGGTGTGCGGTGCAGGGCAGCACATTTGCCAGGTGGATGTAGCCAGGGACTTAAAACTTCTGGTTCAACGGGGAAACAGACTCAGAGACAGTCTGCCTTGAAGTGGAATCAGCCTCACTGGCAACGTGGACACCAGGCCTATCCCAGGGTCCAGAACTTTCTCTTTAGCCAGGAAAGCTTTTGGGTTGGGGTCAGGGAAATTCTGGGTAACTTCAAGGGGTTCACACATGCAGAGCTCCAGCAGAGGACCTATGGGTGCTGCAGGTGGGATTCCCACATGTAAGTCAGAGACCAGACTCCCTTTCTCTGCCCCTCTATAGGCTGTGGGTTTGAGCCATAGGGCAGAGGCTGGTCCAAGGGCTGGAACTATACCCTATCTCTAGCCACTGGTGGAGCAGGGACTGGACCTGGCTCCTCCCTCACAAACAGGCTCTTTTCCAATCCAGATTTTTTTTTTTTTAGCTCACTGAGTCTAAGAGAGAGTTTTATGCTGAATTTTAAAATACCTTATTTTTTCCAGTCTCTAAACTGCTAATCTCCCAGGCTGAGGGATTCTGGGACAAAGGCAAGGCCTCGAAGTGGAAATCTGTAAAATTAGCTTCAGCAGTATTAGTGTTTGCAGTTGGAGATTGAAAAATTGCTTTTCCAGGGCCTGATTGGAGGCTCTAGTCTCCTCGGGGAACAGGCAAGGACTCCATGCAGATACACTGAGGGACAAGTGCTGGGAGGCTGTTATGGGGCCTATGAACTAGGCTGCCCTGTCCCAGACTAGGGAGGGTGGTATGTCCTCTGTCCCAGTTGCCCCCAACAGCCCAGTTTTTCTAGGGCTCTGGGTACTCCGCAGGTGCCAAGTAAGTGCAATGGAATCCAGCCAGGTCCCTTCTGCTTCTTTTCCCTCCTGGACTCTGTTCCCTGACCCCCACCCCAGTGCTCAGACACAAGAGGGTGGGGGAGGCTTCCGCAGCCTGGCAGTGGGGCCAGCTCTGGTGCCTGTGGGTGTGCCCATGTGGCCCATCAGGCCTCTTGTGTGCTTGATTGCCTCTGATTGGCTGCAGCTGAATTCAGCAAAAGCTATTATTTGCCCTTGATGAGCCAATCAGATGGCCTCATTGGCCATTCAGAGCAGGCACCGGAACCTGGGGGGAGATGGGGCTCAGCAAGGGGGGAGCGGGTGAAACAGATGCAGGACATAAGCCTAGTCTGTGTCCACCACGACCTTCACACAGATCACACCTCACTTCCCTGACTCATCACACCAAACCAGGGCTCCTTGTTCCCCCATTACCTTCCTCCCAGCCTTTGCCTACACTGTTCCCTTTCTGGCAGCACCTTTCCATACATCTCTACCTGTCCAAACTTCTCAAGACTTCCTCCATGGAGTCTACTTTCACCTTTCCAACCTAAGGTGAGCTCTTCCCTCCAAGCTCCTAGAGCACATCGCCTGCCCCATTTCTCTTGCTTTACCAGGAATTACAGAAATCACAGAGATGGCAGTCAAAAAGATTCAGACAGACTGGGTTCAAATCTTGATCAGCCTCTTTACAGCTCTGGGACCTTGGACAGGTGAATTCCCCTCTAGAGTTTTGATTTTCTCACCTGTAAAGGAGCCTAATAATGGGGCTGGGGCTCTAGCTCAGTGGTAGAGCATTTGGCTAGCATGTGTGAGGCACTGGGTTCGATTCTTAGCATCGCATATGAATAAATAAAATGAAGATCTATCAACAACTAAAAAAAAAAAAAAGAGAGAGTGCCTAATAATTGTACTTCCTTGAAGGGGATGGGGTGTGAATCGGGGTCCAGCAGCCCTCATGGCAGGCCTTCTTGAGCTTCTGAAGACTGGCCAAGGTTTGGCACTGGTGTGGGCAAATGGGCCAGGGCGGTCCAATAGCTCTGAACATTGAGGGACCGTTCAGATGCACAGAGACCAAATCAGGTGGCATGCAGTAGACTGTGTAATGTGTTTGTGCCACAGAAAGGCCATGAGGATTAATGGGACTGATCAGATCACCAGGAGGCTTAGGAAATGCCCTGAAGGAAGCCAGGGACAGAGAGGGGTGAGCATTTCTGGTGAAGCATGAACAAGGGCCCAGCATGGGGCGGAGGGGGTGAGGCTGCCAGTGAGGCCTCAGTGATGTGGAGATGGGTCCTTTCTGGACCCATGAGAGAACTGAGCCTCTGTCATCAGTCATATTTCTGGGAAACAGACTGTAACTCTTAGGATTTACACGCAAGAAGCCTCTCCACCAAATTCCAGCAAGGAGGAGTCCTTGCTTCAGTGGGGACTAGATGCCACTTCTGCAGGCTCAGAAAGTTTAGGGGGTGTAAGGTTTCAAGGTTTTCAGGTGCAGTGACTCAGATGGCCGCATCTAGGGGACCTAGTCTTAGTATAGCCAACCTGCTGGGATTGAGACTGTAACGCCCTCAGGATCTTTGACTCTTAGTAATTAAGTCCTGTGCCTGACCCTCAGCTTTTCTGCCTCTGGCTGCAGAAGATTAGAGTCTTTTTATATCCTGCCAAAGGGGCTTCTGACTTTCACACTTCACCTTAAATTCGTGATTAATCACACTGAGTCTTTCATTGTCTTTCCAAAGCCTCAATAGCCCCTAGCCACAGCCACCGCATTCTGAAGTCCTTATAATTACACTTCCCTGAACCCCTCAACTGCCTGAAATATCGCACCTGTTCATAGGTATTCCATTTCAGTTCACAGTGGGTGAACGTTTGATGAGTTGCACATGTCAAATGCCAGAATTTTCAGTGTCCCACCTACTTCCATAATGAATGTCTCATTGTCAGTAGGACAATGCCCACTTTAGAGTTGGCTTTTTAGGACACCTCCCATTACCAAGTGTGGTGGGCCCGTTCCCTGAAGTCAGACTTGGAGATTATGTGTAGGTGTTTACTGGGGACCACACTTGGAAGAGGTAAAAGAGGGCAGGACTGGGCAGCAAGAAATGTTTGGCTAGGATGCATTTTCTTTTTTTTTTTAATTTTTTTTTTTTAGTTGTAGATGGACAGATATCTTTATTTTATTCATTTTTTTATGTGGTGCTGAGGATCGAACCCAGTGCCTCATGCATGCGAGGCAGGCGCTCTACCACTGAGCCACAATCCCAGCCCGCTAGGATGCATTTTCAACAGAGCCAGGGGCTTTTTTTTTTTTTTTTGTACTGGGGATTGAACCCAGGGGCACTTTACCACTGAGCTCCATCCCCAGCCCTTTCTATTTCTTATTTTGAGACAGGGTCTCACTCAGATGTTAAAGAGTTTCACTAAGTTGCTGAGGCTGGCCCAGAACTTGTGATTCTCCTGTCTGCCTCCTTACTTGCTGGGATTAGAGGTGTGTGCCACCATGCACAGTGGGGCCAGGCCTTTGTACTCCCCCTCTTACCTATATGTCACCCAGAGCACAGTGGGGTGCCTTCCTTCTGCTCAGGGAACAGCTCTGGGGGACTCAGATGAGAGTGGTCAGTAACAACACACTTTGCAGTTAGGGGGGGATGAGAGCCTTGTCCTGAAGTAGGAATATGCCACACAACTGGGATCCAGGTCCTGGCTGTGCCTCTTACCAGCTTACGTGGGTCGCAAGGGCTCTCTTAGCTCATTGTCCCACCTCAAAAACAGGACATTACCAAGCCTCCAACTCCCAGAATGGAGTGGGATCTCAGAGTGGCTTGGAAGCATGATGTGAATTCAAACCTGCACTCATGTGTGGTGGGAACCAGTTCTAGTCACTATCCAGGTAGGAGCTCAGGAACACTGAGCTGTCACTGCATGAGTAAACCAAAACCCAGGGCAGCCCGGATCTGAGAAAATGAGAGATGTGGGCCAAATCTGCACTGTTAATTAAACCCCATCAAATCTGAGTGCTCACCTGGCACGCGTGAGGCACTGGGTTTGATCCTCAGCGCCACATACAAATAAAATAAAGGTATTGTGTCCACCTACAACTAAATATATAAATATATATGTACATGTATATATATATATATATATATATATATATATATATATAAAATATGTGTGTGTTTGTGTGTGTGTGTGTGTATAAAAGTTGCCCCAGTGCCTGGTCAAGGTGGTCAGGGATGGAAATAGTGTTGTGTCACCTAGAGGGACCAGCAGACGGAGGCAGGCTGGGTTCAGGGCACTGGACTCCAAGACAACTAGTGATATTTGTTCAACAAAGTGACCAAAGAGTAGGGCCTGTGAGGTAGTCAGGGACAGGCAGGACTTAGAAACAGACCTTGGTGGGGGAATAAAAGTGATGATGGGGCAAACATAGGCAGGTTGCTGCCCATGTGGGGGTACCAGGAGCCATCAGCAGGTAGACAAGGAGCCCTTGCAGAGATCATGGCCTGATCCCTTTGGTAGAGGCTTCTGCAGACAAGGTGATTCTGGGCATACCATGAATGACTCCTCATTTGCAGATGGGGAGATGGCACAGAGGCAGGTCCCTTATCCAAGACTGCCACAAGGCCACTGTATTAGTCAACTTTCCATCCCTGTGACAAAACACCAGAAAAAGTCAACTTAAAGGAGGGAAGATTTATTTTGGCTCACAGTTTCAGAGGTTTCCTTGGCTCTGTTGTTTCTGGGCAGAACATCGTGGCAGAGAGCACTGGTGGTGGAGAGATGCTTGCAGAGAGGTAGAGAGCTATGAAGGAACTAAGGACAAATATGTTCTTCTAGAGCCTGCCCCCGGTGACCTACTTCCTCCAACCTGGCCCCACCTCCCACAATTTCCACCACCTCCCAATAGTCTGTTCAATATGAACCCATCAATGGATTAATCCATTGATGAGATCAGAGCCCTCTTGATCCAATTACTTCCCTAAAGCCCGACCTCTGGATATTGCTGCATGGGGAACCAAACCTTTGACACATGAGCCTTTGGGGGATATTCCAGATTCAAACTATAACAGTCACATGGGCTAAGAACAACCATGGCATCAGCTTGGGTGGCTAGTGTGGAGGGACATGAGTGTGGAGGTCAGCACCTTGTGGGTGTGGCTGTGGTAGAGAGGCCATGGTATGCTAGAGGAAGGGAAGGCTCTGAGCTGGGCATGCGCGTGACGAGCATGCCTGTTAAAAACCATCATCAGCCTTAGTGTTCCAACAGCCTCTTTCACTTTGTAAAGGCCTTTTCTTTCGAAAAATAAAAGAAGATTGGAGGCAAGTACAATATTTGGCTGTGGCGGCTGTTAATTTGGCACTGAATATCACCTCCGCCTTTCTCTTCCCTGATGCCAAGTGTGCCTTTCCTGGCTCTGGGTGGGCGGGCGGGGTAATGGGGGTGCAGGGCGGGCTCCCCGAGCCTCTTAAGATTCGAGATTCATTTCCTTAAACACACATTGTCTCACTCCAATTTCACGTCCGAGCAGTTCTGGCGAGGAATTAGCAGCTCCTGGGAGAGAGCGGGCAGGTTCTGTTTACACGGGGCGGGGTGGGAGGCAAGGAGTGTGGGCAGGGGCTTGGGGCTATTTGCACAGGGAGCCCACAGAGGGCCTGGGTCTGGGGCTGCCTTGGGTGGCCAGAGGCTCTCACATGGAGCCAGACAAGCTCCTGTCACAAGATTGTATAAATCCTGCCGCATATTGGGTGTCCTGAGTACATGGAGGAAGACTCTATAATGATTTAGGGGACAAATGGAGGATATCGGGCTTTTAGGTCAGAAGTGACCAATTGGCTCAACTCCCCCAAGACGGAACTGGCTGAAACCAGGGTCAACCTCTGCTTGGTCTCTTCTGTGACAGGGGCTCACTAACTCTGGAGGCTGCTGTTCCCTTGAATCAAGTGCCCAAGACCCCTCCCCCACATGGTGTATACCTCCAACTGCATGTCCCCTCTGCCACTCTGTGCTTGAGAAGCTGCAGTACTTTCCTTGTCTGGGAGAATAATCTCCAGGTTGTTCCCCCAGGGCCCAGCCTCAGGTCTCTCCTTGTCCTCTCTAGTCCCAATGGTCATGTGAGGAGTGTAGTGGCAGTCCTCAGGCCACAGGCTCCCACACCTGCTGCCTGAGAGTGGCTCAGAAGCTGTAAGGCTGCAGGGTGGAGAGGATCTAGGAGAGTCCTGAAGAGGGCCATTAACCCCCTCCTTCAGGTGCCCTTTCAGACAACAGAATGGCAACCCAAGGACTGGGCCCTTCCTGGCTAGGTTTGCTTTTGGATGTCTGATGTCCTCCAAGGCCAGGCTTGCCCTTTTATGCTCTCTTCCCTCTCCTGCTCATAGCCCACAGTCAACCCTAAGCCCCCATCCCTGAGACACAGCTGGGCACCCCAGAGAGGCAAGGCTGGGCTGAGCCTAAGGAGTACTGTAGAGGAGGTGACCATCTACAGCTCTTCTGGGCCTCCACTCATTCATCACCTCTTAGAGAGGAGACCTGCTAATTTGTCAGCCCATTAGCTGGGCATGAGAAGCATATGGACCCGATCTGGCTGCCCTCTTTCTGCGCGCCTCAGAAAGCATCATCTGGGCTCACTGCATGGACTCAGGTCTAGTCTTGGATCACAAGGCTGGGAGTGGAGCACCATCTTGTCCTGAGACAGAGCCCCTCAATGAAGCAGGTGAGACTTTAAAAGTTCACTCTTGGCTTCAGTAAGTCTACACTTAGAAGTAAGTGACAGAGCCTCTCTGTCATAGGCTAGAGAAGACCTGCTTTTGGGAAACTGGAGCTTATTTGTAGTGTTCAGAGACAGGTAATTTTCTTCCACCCACCATCAACAGGAGATCAGTCATTTTCATGCTGTTTCGATATGCTCTTGTCTTGGAGGTAGGGGTAGGCAGGAGGGGTGCTTTGTCTGATAATTCCATTGTTACTTCCCTGACACAAAGAGGGAATTTATGCATGGGGGCTCTCTGTTACAACTCAGCATTTTCAGTGGCGGGTTCTCAGTGTTTGTGGCCTGGGTCTGGATGTGTGACTTATGCAGGACTCTAGTCCTTCTGACTTGGTGGACTGAAGGGAAGGGGACTGGGTTTGCTTGAGGGCACCCTGGGCCTGTGCACACTTACATAGATGTTTCCTGAGACCTACTGGACTTGAGCAGAGGGACACAGAGGACTTAGGGCTGTGCTCAGGGAGGGTTGCAATCCTCCCCATTCATTGCAAGCCTTCCCCTCCCTATGCACATGTAAACCTGGACATGTGCACACCAGACACATATGTACCTGGACACATATACACTGGTACATGTGTGTATACAATCACTGGGACATGTGTTTGGCATACATTGCTCATTGGGACACCATTACCCTTCCCATGTGCATGCCAGTGAACATTTGAACACATGCTACTGTGCACTACTCATGTGGTATGCCCTCCAACATACATGTACAGACACCCTTTCACCCACACTGGCTCTTAAATCATCTGGATTTATGGCAGGAGATAAATTTGCAGTTTAGCAACTCTAAACCTGCCAGCTCTGTAAACTCAAAGAGCCAGATAGAGCTTTGCTGAGCCTTGGAGGCTCTGCAAAGCATGTGCCATATCAGAGAGTTTTCCAGCCTGCTTTGCAGGACAGTCCTCCAGGGCATAGTATATTTAGACCTAATTGGCAAGGGGGCTTACGCAGGGAGGAGCCAAGAGTCAGGGCCATGGTCACCACTATGAGGGCCTTAGCCTGGGACAGCTTTAGTGCTCCCCAGGGGCCCTAACAGGCGACCATAGCTGGGAGGAGCAGGGGCATTCTGGAGGCCATGCTGAGGCCATAGCTGGTATGACTCCTAACAGTTCTGGGATCTGAAGGAGAGAGGAGCTTCCTTCTTGGACACCCCTGGACACTGAGAAGAGTGGAGCTGAGCTATGTTCCAGTGATGATGTAGTAGGTAGGGCAGGGAGCACAGTTGAATTCTGGAGGAGCTCAGAGTTCCCCAGGGTTCTGTAGTGATTGGGGCAGGTAAGAGGCCTGGGCATGGAGTTCTAGGCAAGTGGGCAGGGAGGCTATACAGCCCAGGGTGCCAGCAGGAAACCAGAGAGACTAGTATGTGCTCAGAGACATTCTAGGAGCAGTGACCAGGTAGGACTGACCCAGGCCTCTTGTCTTGGTCCTGCCCTGAAGGCCCCAAGAGAGTAGCCAACTGGGGTCCAGCCCCAAGAGCCTTCCCCAGGACCCCTGGAAGACCTGGGCTCATAGGTCCTTCTTGGGGAACCCTTGACTGAGCCCCTTTGAAGGGTCTCCCAGCTGGCCCAGTGGGGGTGGAGTAAGGAGGGACACAGCTGCCCAGTTCTCTCTGTGCTAAGGAGGAAATAAGGCCACCTTACATAATGGGGCAATTTGTTCTGCTCTTGTCCTCTTGATGTCATTGCCCTCACCGCCACCTTGCTCAGGGAGTCCTTGACCGAACTAGAAGCTCAGGCCTGCCTCCCACCCTCCTTCCTTCTGGAGGTTGCTGAACAGAGGCTGTGGGAGAACAGGGCACTATCACCTCGAAGACCTGACTATGGTCTAGCCCATGGAAAAGTGGTGGAGTGGGGGAAGAAAAAGTACATGCGTGGGGACTCAGGCCTCTACCCTGCCAGCCTGCCAGACAATGCACAATCTGGGGTGTGAATTCCCCAGACTCCACTCAAGCAAGACTATGGGACAAAGCTGCCTCTCCTTACCCTGGACCCCTTCCCCCCAGCAACTCACATCTGTCCATGTCTTTCCTCTCCCCACAATCCTTCTATGCACCAAGGTTGGGGAAGTGAGCCCTGAGGGTCTGAGTGAAGCCATTGATCAGAGTGAGAATTCATTTGGCACCCTGATGGAACTGAGTGGATAGCCCCAAGCAAATGAATGAGGGGCTGCTATCCTGAAGGGGCTGACCTCCCAAGAGGATTCACTCAATGGTCTCAGAGAGATGGCTCTCTGTAGATACTCACAACAAGTTAGGATTTGCAAACATGGAACTCAGCTAAGCCCCCTGATATTCATAGCCTTGGGGAAAGTAGCCCTAGGGACATAGCTGAGGGGGCAGTCTGGGTGGCTTCCCAAAGGAAGAGAAAGGGCAGAGTTGAGCCTAAGGAGGGTCTCAGGATCTCAGATGCTAGAGACCAATTGCTGGAGATGGGGGCAGGCTCTGGAACAGGATATGTGTTCATGCACACAATTAGTCCATGTAGCCATTGAATCCCAGTTCTGGCAGTTATTCTTTGTGCCTTGTTTGCCTCCTCTATAAAATGGGGTGGTAAGTGGGGCTTGTTAGGGTTTCATGCAATGGGTGGCTAGGGTGGAGGTTTGCTTTCAGCCCTGCCAGTATTGGCAGCTATTCCTGTAGTAATCATTGCCCCATCCAGCAGCCCCCAAAGCTGGGCAGTGAGGAGGTAGTCCATATGGAGTGGGGACCCAGATACAGCATCGGCTTCCCCTGAGCACAGCACACTTACTTAGAAGTTCATGGCTGTTCAGACTCGACCCTATCAGTGTTTGCCGGCATGTCGGGTTGTCAATCCTGTTTGCACAGTTCGTTTGCATGGCAAACACAGTGCGTGGATGCAAAGGAAGTAAATGCTGGCCCCAGTGGCCACTGGGGTTCTTGCATTCATAGAGAACCTGGAGCCACAGGTACCAAGGATTGTCTCTCTCCCACCCTGCAGTGAAATAAGGGGAGACTGAGGTGCAGAGAGGAGCTAGGGCTTGCTCAGGAGCACCCATCAGGGACTGAGTCTTGAACTCACTGTCCCCAACAATGGGAAATCTTTGCGCAGTGACCACCCTGCATTTAGACCACCCAAGTCCAAATTTGGAGTTTTCCTCTGAGGGCCCAGGAGAGTCTGTGAATCATGAGACAGAGTGTCTCCCCTCTGTGTGTGTGTGTCCTCAGTGTGTGCATGTCCCTAAAACATACCTATCCTCAGTGAATCTTTGGTGTGAGCAAAAGCCCTAGTGTCTTGGTCCTGTTTGTGTATTTATGTATGCTCTCCACTTGTTCTACAGAAGATTTAAGGGCACTTACAAGTATACATAAAATTCGAGAATGGCCTATAAACTAGAAGTAGGAGAAAAGAAAAAAGGAAAACTAGAGGATGGAATAAATGGAGCTGGGAGGCGCTGACAGAGGAGGTGAACGAGAAAGAGGGCTCAGGTCTGGGCGTGCTCCCTCATGCACGCGCCTGCACCAGCTTGGGCTGCTCTGGTGCCCACTGCCTGATTACTGCCTGACGCTCAGGCCTCTGAGCAGACTGCACCAAGGACTTAGATGGAGGACTCTGGTTCAGAGGCCACTATTGGTCAGGCCATGTCCTTGCCCAACCAGGCCCTCCACATTATTAGGATCCTCTCCAGTGGTGTTCAGCAGGAGGAATTAATAATTATGACCTTCAGGTGGCACCAGCCATCTCAGGCCAGCAGAGTTTTACTGCTTAAAACATTTCACATAAGCTGAGTGTGGTGACGCATGCCTGTAATCCCAGCAATTTGGTAAGTTGAGGTAGAAAGTCTACCCTTTCCTGCTGAGATTTGCTGCTAAAGATATCATCAAATTATCATAGCACCAACAACAGCTCCATTTATGAGAGGGAGGTTGAGGCAGGAGGATTGCAAATTCAAGGCCAGCCTCAACAAATTAGTGAGACCCTCAGCAACTTCGTGAGATCTTGTCTCAAAATTTAAAAGATGGACAGGGCTAGCTATGTAGCTCAGTGGTAAAGTGCCCCTGAGTTCAATCCCCAGTACCAAAAACCAAAAAAAAATTTCACATGGCTTCAGACCACTTTTTGAGGTACGGACAGAGCCTAACCAGGCCTGAGGGTGCCAGATATCCAGTAAGAGTAGACAAGACTGTAGTGCTTTTTCTGTGAGCCTAAGTATAAGGTGTGAGCAATATCTGCAAGTTGCTGCCTGGGTGCTGGATAGGAATGTGGTAAGGTCTGTATGTGAGGCCTGGTAGGCACAGTTAGGTTCATGCGTCTGGGGCTGCATGTGTAGAAAGGAATGGAGCAGGAAGGACCCTGGGATGACCTTGCCCTGAAAGGGGCCCTTCATATCATGGGAGCTCACAGCTGCCTCCCAGGCTTACTGCCATCTTTGCCTTTGTGCCCCACACCAGTCATGCCAAGATCTTATGTTTTCACAAGAGCAGCCAGCCTGAGGACCTTGGCAGCCCCTCTCATAAATGAGGCTGTCGTTGCGCTATGATAATTTAATGACATCTTTAGCAGCAAATCTCAGCAGGAAAGGGTAGACTTCCAGCCTGAGACCCAGAAAATTGGTCCCTGCAATTCACGGGGTGGGGGGTAGGGGGATAGGGAAGGTGCTCAGGGCCCTGTAAGCAGCCCTATAAGGAGGCCCCACAAGAAACAAACATGCCCTGCATTTGACCTTCCATCTTTGAGGGATGTTCAGGACAACAGGCTGAGGTAGCTCAGGGTTATGTGGACTCTTAAGGCTTGTGCCCAGCCACCAGGCTGGTAAAGGGCAGGGTGCAATATAAACCCATGGCTTTCAGACAGTCTTAGGTATATGTGCAGGCAACTGGGGAGTTTCCTCTTTGGATTCTGGCCCTTGCTTGTGGTGCCTGTTTCCTCATCTGTAAGATGAGAAGTCAACCAGTTGATGAATACTTCCTTACCCTTGTCACAGGTCATGGAAGTCTAACTGGGGACTCTTGGTGCAAGATCAGCTTCTGGCCACTCTAGAATCCCTGGAGGACCTGCTCCAGCCCTTGAGAAAATTGCCCCCTGAACTCTCAGTGCTGTGCAGTATGGGGTGGAATGGAGGTCATGCAGACAGAAGATGCAGATTGTGTTCTTTGTTTCCTAGTCTCTAGAACCATGCCTCAGGCTGGGCCTCCAATCCATTTCTTGAGGGAATTTAGGGGGGTGAATTTCTGCCAGCTCTAGGACATGAAGTCAGTCATCTGAGTAAGATCTCCATAATCTAGTGGAGCTGTGAAATGATTAGGAATCCTCCCTGATGCACCAAGGGTCCACCAGAGCCTACCCTGACAACCCCCTCCAGCACATCCCCATCCTTCTGCTCCTGCTCCTGAGAAACAGAGAGAGTCCTTACTCCAACCTCTTTTACCCCAACATGAGGCTCAGAGGGAAAAGGAGTTGAAGAGGACAGACAATAAGGTAGTCACCAGGACCAGATTTCTCTACTTACTTCAACTGTCATGTGGAAGAGAGGGAGCCATTTGCCCTGCTCCGAGGGCAGAGTCCTTGTCCTAAAGCCAGGATTGAGCCAAACCAGCTCAAGGTGGTGAACTAGGGACAAACCAGACTTGTCTAGGGGACAGGTGAATGGAGATGTACCCAGAGCCTGATGACAGGTCTGAGAACCCCAGCACCACAGTCTCCACTCATGGCCTGTACAGCCTCCAGGCAATTTCTCTATCTCCCAGAGCCTTGGTTTCTTCAACTGTAAAATGGGAATACTAACCCTACATGCTTCATTGGATTGTTGTCAGGACTCAGTGGGTTGTGTGCTGAGCCCTATCTGGCCACACAGAGGGCCCTGTCATTACTATCATTGTCCCTCTGTGGCTGAGAAGCCCAGAGTCCTAGGAGAAGGAATGCAAGCCAACTGGGTGGGAAGGCAGCAGAAGAGAGAGGAGCCAGGGTGGGTGGCAAGGGGGCCCAGACACCGACACAAACAATCTGTTTCCCATAAACATGGGCGCCCACACCAGCCGGCCGCCACCCGGTGACTTCTGCGAGTTGGGAAAGTGCGGGTATGTTTACTCGCACTCCCCCGTGCCAGCTGGTTTGCTGGGCACAGCTTCCCTCCCAGCTGCCTCAACAGCCGGCGGCTCTCAGCTCAGGAAGGGGGGGCAAGCAGGGGCCCCTGGATCTTGCCTGCAGCTTGTTCACCTCGGCTCAAATCGCCTACCTCAATGCTATCCCAGGCCAAATCCTGAGGACAGAGGGCACTGAGAGTCTTCATGGATGCTTGTCTATGTAACCAGTGCTCTCTTCCCTGCTCCATAAGCTACAACTGTCAAGACCCTTCTCTTGAGTTCAGACAACAGGTGTCCCTCCAAGGGGTCCATGCCACCTCCCTCCACACCCCAGCTACCTTCTCTGCATCTCAGCACACCCAAAACTGATGGATGCATGTTGCAGGTGGGTGTAGCTGCAGTGCCCCTGCTGCCTGCCCCTTGGTCCTGGGATGCTGGAAGCTCTGTGTTGCAGGTTCTCTGTTCTGTGAACACCTTGTCTAAAGTGAGCTGTGGCAGCTGCAGAGGTCACACATCACCCCCATGAGGTCAGGGCAGATTTTTGGCTATAAAGATGTCTCCATGGCATTGTATCACCCATCTCCAGGCATGGGTCCATGTCTCCATGGCATTGTATCACCCATCTCCAGCATTTCAGATCAGAATGGTGGGACCTGGGAGGCAAGGTCTCAGGGAAGCTTCCCTGAAGGTTCTGTTCAGGGGTTCTTTTATATATATATATATATATATTTTAGTTGCCAATGGATCTTTATTTTATTTATTATATATGTGGTGCTGAGAATCGACCCCAGTGCCTCACACATGCAAGGCAAGTGCTCTACCATTGAGCCACAACCCCAGCCCCTGTTCAGGGGTTCTTAAACAGGCATTAAATGGCCCATTCTGGAGCTTTATTGTGTGACCTTGGAGATGGGTCATAGGTGGCTTTATCCCCAATAGCATTTGGTTTTGAGGTGCACAGAAGTGTACCCAATGTTGACATGGGTAGGGAGGGACCCTGGAGTGTTCCCTCTTCCTTCCCCCCATGGGCTGGGCCATTTGGGGGTCATCATCTTAATAGTAGGGAGATATTCCCCCCTATTAGTCCTTTCTCATCGCCTGTCCCTAGAG
Source organism: Geosciurus inauris (assembly GCA_004024805.1). Classification (NCBI taxonomy): domain Eukaryota; kingdom Metazoa; phylum Chordata; class Mammalia; order Rodentia; family Sciuridae; genus Geosciurus; species Geosciurus inauris. The sequence goes on from PVHX01004380.1 coordinate 68,667, forward strand.
CGTCACCTTGACTACCAAGGGAGCCAGATGCTAGGAAAAATGAAGTCACAGACTATGAGCGCCACATAGGCACATGGCCACGGGAATGCTGTTATCTAATGATGGCAGCCTGGAGTTCAGCCATTGTGCTGGGTAACTATGGGTGATCCCTCTCAGGATCCTTGACAGCTAACCTGTGACACGAATGTGGAGCACCTCTGTGAGAGGGTAAGGATGTCAGAGTAGCATGGGACTGAAGAAGATGGTGCTGTCCTTATGTGACAGGGAGCTCGTTACTTACCCAGGTGAAGTTTCCGGGGTTTAGGAGCCCTGAATGTGAGAAAGTTCCTCTGGTTTTCCTCAAGTAGAATATGCCCCTCTGTTCACAGTAACCATCGGGAACCTTGGCTAAAGGCCCTCTCATGTTTAGAGCTGAGTGGTGGCCAGACCCCTCCAGGACCGTTCTCATATGAGATACAGGCCTCAATGCAAGCCCAAGGATAATCAGAGTGCCACGGTTTTTAGTCAGTTGGAAAATCCACATCTGTTTCAGGGGAGCAAAGACAGGGCTGCATCCCAGAATGGGCCCTGTGCTCAGTGATTCTCTGGTTTGCATGTGGAGCAGACTTCATGGAGAGAGGGGTCTTCCTGGGACCACTGTGGGCAGGTTGGCACAGACTGGCCCCAGCTTGGCTGGAAGGATTTGGTTTATTGTTTTGAGTTGGGTTTTGTGTCTTTTGAAAAACAAGAGATTGAGCCTTTTTATGACATGGATTTTACAGCGTAACGAGGCAGCGTAATTTCCCATTCTCAGCGGCAAGTGCACTTTTTACACTAATTGCATAATTAGACATAATGTACTAATTGCGGTAATGGATGACAGTCAACTAAACTTTAACTTTAAAAACAGGGAGGCGTTGCTGGGGGGGTGGGGGGTGGGTTCATGCCCCTGTGAGTTTTGTGAAGGGGAAACCTGCTGGCAAAAGCTGCTTGAAGCTGCCTCTTAGGGCCAAGGAATCAGGGAATGAGTGGGTCCTTCTCCCCTGCCCCTGGCTCTATCCCCAACAAGATCCTGTGGCATGAATTTGGCATGCCCCATGGGAATGTAAAGACATGGGGGGGGGGTGGGTCTGGGGAAGCAGTGCTCTTAATGGGCCACCAACCCAAGAGGGCCATGTCTTCATCTGACCCAGGAAGCCAGGCCAGGGGCCTGCTCTCTGTTCCCATACTGCCTGTGTGTCTCACCCCCCATATTTCACAAGGGCCGGATTGTAACGGTCCAGTTATAACCTGGGATTCCCACTTGACAGTATGTTCACTCCAGGCAATCCCCGCTCAATACGAAAGTAAGTTATTAACAACAGACAACCAATGTCACCACATACAAACCCTGATTGTGCCAGGACACCATATATAGATGACTCACTATGGAGCCAAGCCACCACAGGATGGTGGCAGCATGGCCACATGGGAACCTCTCATGGCAGCCAGCAAGAGTCAGCAGCTGATATAACTTGTAACCGAGTAGCACCAGGGGCCTCTTGCTCTGGCTCTACTTTAAGTCCTGCCTACTGGGGGAGGGGGGCTTCCTCTCGAACTTCCTATAACATACAGTCCAGTGCCTGGTGTTTCCCCACAGCAGCCAGGTTAGGGTTTCCATGTGCCCAGTGTGGGACAGACCTTCAGTTCCGCCAGGGTGCAGGCTATTCCAGATCTGTCCTGCATATTCTCAGTGGGAGAAGAACCCGAGGCACTTAGCTACCACCTATCCTTCTGTTTTGAAGGATGATTCGTGATTGTGTCAGTAGTCCCAATAAAGACAGGAGGCTGCAGCGGCGCACACCTGTAATCGTAGCAGCTTGGGAGGCTGCAGCAGAGGGTCACAAGTTCAAAGCCAGCCTCAGCAAGTTAACAAGGCCCTAAGCAACTCAGTGAGACCCTGTCTGTAAATAAAATACAAAAAAAAAAAAGGGGCTGTGGATGTTGCTCAGTGGTTAAGTGCCCCTGAGTTCAATCCTCAGGACCAAAAAACAAAAAACAGGCTATGTAAACAGCATAGTGGGGGCGAGACCACGGGTTTGGCCCTGGCTCTGCCCTGCCTTGCTAGGGTCCTTGAACTGTTCCTTAGTCCTGCTCCCTCCTTCCTGGCCCAACCCAAGGTCCCTGAGTCAACATAAGCCATCGACCCAAGGCTTTCCTAATCTCTGATGTAGACCAATCTGGCAGGTGACCTCTGCCCTCCAACTTCATAGCCTCAGGTTGTTCCCTCCCTAATATGAGCCCATGTTGTGGGACCTAAGGAGACCTAGTTCACTATCTCCAGTCCATTTGCTGGCCTCCCCTTTAGAGACCTGTTGACTAAGGGACTGGGCAGTGAAGATACCCACCTGAGATCAAAGAGCAAGACACAAAGAGGCATGGTGAGGGGCTGGGGTTGTGGCTCAGTGGTTCAGCACTTGCCTAGTATGTGTAAGGCACTGGGATCGATCCTTAGCACCCCATAAAAATAAAATAAATAAAATAAAACTATTGTGTCCATCTACAACTAAAAAAAAATTTTTAATAGGCATGGTGAGAGGGGGTTTGGAGAATAATTAACAACCCACAGGTCATATTTTGGGACTTAGAATGGGGGCTGGGATGCTGGAGCACCTGGCTGAGCCTCAAGATGAGCCTGGCCCTTGAGAAGACAGCACCAAGGCTGAACCTGCATCAAATCTTTCTTGTTCTATTTTCTTTCTGATTTAATTTTCCAGAGATTAGGGGCCTGTTCACCTTCACTGCGGAGAGATGCCGGGCGGAGTGTGCCTGTTTTCACTCCCAGAGTTGGGTAGCTGGTTAATGATCAGGCTGGTTTTGTAAGTCCTCCATCTCCTCCCCTCTAGAATGGCCCTTTCACCTGTCACCAGTCCTTCAGCATCAGTCTATGTCCTCCTCAGTCCCCTTTCCGGCTGGCTCTATCCCCAGTTCACTTTATGCCCCCTGTCCACAGGCTTCACCTTCGCATTCAGGGATGTATAAATACAGCAGATGGAACTGCACAGGTGTGCCCTAAAGCCAGCGTTTTGGATCAGATTCCAGCTCTGTCATGGGACTTTACCTCTCTGGGTCCCAGTATCCTGCTTCCTAAATGGAGATGACCAGAATGCATTCTCCTCAAGGGTTGTTGGGAATCAGTGAGGCCAAGTATGTAAAGCACCCATCCCAGCCAATGCTCAACAGCCAACAGGGCTATTCCTGTGGTGGGCATGTCTGTCTTCTCTTTTTCCCTCCTCTTACTCCTTTCCCTCTCCTGTCCCATCTTCATCCTCACCCTGGGTGGGTTGGGTGCTGGCTCAAGCTTGGGCCCCACTGCTACTGGCTTGTTGGGACTTTGCAAAATGCCCTGATTGGGGCCTTTCCGTGACACTTGTCCTGAGGCCTTTTGGCTACTGTGGGGGCTATCTTTGTGTTCCTGGCATCTTGGGGCTGGTGGCAGCTGCACCCCAACTCCCTGTCAGGACTGTTAGGAGCTATAGGGATAGGGCTGGCCCCTTCTGCCCTGCAAGTGTTCAGGCTTCCTGTCCAAGGTCTCCATTCCTGCAGGTGCTCTCCAGTCTCACTTCTTATTTATGTGGAGCTTCCCAGGGAGGCAGCAGGCTGAGCAGCGGGTTTGAGACCCCTGAGGAAACTTCATTCCCTCAAAATCCCTAGGCCAGAAGGCTGGCTGCACGTGCTGCTGAACAAAAGAATTGCTAGAGCTGAGAGAGTTGGGGTCAGAGCAGCACTGGGGAGAGGTGGGAAGTGAAGAGATGAAGGGATAGGTCTCCATAACTGATAGGGTGCTCCAAACAGTCCCCTAAATTGCCCCTCATGACCCCAGCCACCCCTGGTCTCCCTGTTCCTCAGCCCCTTTGCTACTGTCTCCTGCCCTCCTCCACATGCCCACCTGTTTCCATCTGCTGCCCTGTCCCACCACCATCCTACCATCCTCTTGGGATGAAGCCCCTGCCTCTTCCTTCCTATCATGACTGACTTGGAGTTAAAATAGCCTGTGGACCTGCTGTCTCCATCTCTCTCTTCCACCCAGATGCCTGGGCAGAAAAGGGACTTCTCAGGCTGCACCACTGTGGGCCAAGGACACCAATGAGCATGTGGCCCTGCTGTGGTCGTTAAGGATCTGCACCCTGTGTGCCTTGACCTTTCTGCCACTTCCCAGCTCAACCCAGGGAGCAGGGCTAGGGGCTGGGGCTTGAAGGGAGATGGCCCTGGGCAGAGTCCAGACTCTGGAGTTGCCCTGAGCTCTCCTGGGCTCCCTGCTGGGGACCACAGTGAAAAGGACCTCCCTCGACCACATCAATATAGAAATGACCTACCTCCCAAGGTGGGGCCATCTGCTAAGCTGTATCACTTGGATCTCCCTGGGGTTCAGGGCTCAGCTAAGGGCCCACCCAAGAGACTGGAGCAGCTGGAGCAGATCCAGGAGAGTTAGAGGGTGAAGATTAGGGGCCTGTCATTCAAGGATTGTTACACTTCAGAGGCTTCTTCAAGAGCAGGAACAGGCTTGGCTTGCAGTTTGACTAGCCCCTGCCATTCTAGGATTCTGCCCTCATCTCATTCAAAACTGCTTCCAACCTACTTCCCTGCCCTCACTCTAGAGAGGATTTAGATAGGCAGGGGAAGCAGAGATAGTGTGAGCAAAGGTATAGCAGTGGGAATCAACATGGGCCAGGGACCCAAAGCCTGCCGGCACATGACAAGGTCAATGGGCCAGAGAGGCCCCAAATACTGGCACTGCGGGCCAGCAGAAGGGTGCCATGATGGGTTCTTAGGTAGAAGTGGAACAAGAGATAGTATGGCAGAGACATTCCGGGGCTCCAAGGGCTCACACAACTTTGGGCAGAAGTGGAGGAATAAAACACAGGCCCCAGAGCTCTGCTCTAGAACATGGAATCAGATATATATATTTGTTGAGCATCAGTTGCACACAGACGTGATGCTTGGGGAGAGATGGAAAGGAACTGACTGGCTATGCTCTGTCAGTGGCGTCCTGGTGTCTAGGCTCCCTGGTTATCACCAGCTTCGCAGTTATCACCTTTAGGGCTGAAGCTGAAGTGTTGGGGACAAGAACAGGGTGGCTGGGGAAGGGACCTTAGAAGAGGGGGTGGGGTTGGAAGTGGGCAGACCCCAGGAGACTGAGGGTGCCTACTCAGGAATGGAAGCTGATGGCTTTAGACAGCCCTGAGTGTGCAAATCTAGCAGAGAGAGAATGGAGGCGGCGAGGGGAGGGGGAGCTGTGATGGCTTCTGCAGAACTCTGGCGACCCTGAACAATAGCAGTAACAACAATACAGAGTTCTCGAGGCACGAATTGGGCTGTCGTCTGTCAGCCTGTGAGGTGAGAACTGCCATTCTCATTTAATATATTGGACCCTGAGGTTCAGAGATGGGTGGCTTTTGGCAGCATCTCAGTTTCTAAGCCATTGTGTCACTTGGTATCCTTGGATGTGGCCCTGATACCTAGAGATCTCCTTTCTCTGCAGGCCCCAAGCCCCAGCTCAGTTGCCATGTCAGTCTTCAAATGGCACCCTGGACTCCAGGGAGAGAGTCCTAGGTCTCCCCAGGAAAGATGTCAGGAGACTCACATGGTCCAGCCTCAGATCCTGGGAATGACCTTGACAGGAGAATCTGAGGTATGGGAAACTTAATCCTCTTGCCCTGAGGAAGCCAGGCAGCTGCGCCCCCTAATGGTGCAAGTGGCCTGGGGCACCACTTTGCCAAGGCTTAAGCCAGTGCAAAGGAGACCATGCCACAACATACCCAGGGGCTATGACCAAGGCAAAGGAAAGGAGATGTTTTAAATGTACCAAAATCTGGGAAGAATGGGTCAGGATGGATGGAGCTCTGGCTGTGCCACTCACTCATATGGCCTTGACCTGTCCTCTCCTTTTTCTGATCCTGTTTCCTCAACAGTAAAGCACAGCCACCCTGCATTTCCCTATGACCTCCAGGCTCCAGCCCCTCCATGCCCCTGTCTCCATCACTGTCTTCCATGTGAAGGCTTCTATCCTGAGGCAGGGCCTGAGGCCTGGGGAACAGCCCGTCCTGATGCCCACTTGGGGCCTCTGTCCTCGCTGGCTGTGTAGCCAGGCCCCGTAACTCGCCCCCTAATTGCCACCGCTCTGCAGGAAGGAGCGACTTCACCACAAATTATTTTGTTCTAAGAGAAGGACAAAAAGAAAAGAGAAGCCGGGAGGGATGGGGGTGGCAGGAGGAGGAGAAGATTGCCTGAGTCTGCTTTGTGCTGTGTTTTAACCCTTGGACTGCCGGTGGGCAGTAGAGCTACGCCAACTCCCAGCCCATCCCCCTATCAGAGAGGCCTTATCTCTCCACTGTTTTCTGTCACTCTCCTGACCTTATCTCTCCCTGCCTGTCTGTCTCTCATCAGCTGCTTCTGTCACTCCTTATCTCCCCCTCATTACCCCCTCTCCAAGTCCTTTCACTTCTGCATAGCGTGGAGGCTTGGCGCAGTCATGGCAGTCTGGCCTGTGACCTCTGGTGATGAAAAAACCAACTTAAGGCACAGGACTCCTGAGGTCACCTGAATGGATACATGGATCTGACCAGGCTTAGGGACATGGGAGTGTATGATGAGTGCATGCGCACACACACACATACATGGACACACCCAAGACCCCATTCACAGGCAAAGATGCCCGCAGAAACCAGGCACAGTGGCACACATCTGTACTCCCAGCTACTTGGGAGGCTGAGGCAAGTTCAAGGCCAACCTGGGCAATTTAGTGAGACCTTGTCTCAAAATAAAATTTTTAAAAAGGCTGGGGATATACTCAGTGGTAGAATACCCCTGGATTCAATCCCTGATACTGAAAAAAAAAGGGAGACACTTGCAGAAAACTCCTAAGACTCACATACATACAAGCCCCAAGGCTGTGTCTAGAGGACCTAGGCCTCCATTCTCACTGTGCTGGCACATGCACCTGCCCACAGACCCACCCTCTGAGGAGGAGGAAAGGGCAAATTCATTCCCCCCACCTGCTCCTTCTTCCCTGGTCCCTGCCCCCGTATTCTGTGCCCTGAATGACAGAGGAGCCCTGAGGGGCATCCAGAGCTCCCACTATAGTATTTGCAAATGCCCTGGGGCCACATCAGCAGAAAGGGGTACAGATGCCCCTGGCCATGTGGAGCAGCATCTGTGTGCATAGGATTCACACGTCTGTATGTGTGTGTGTACACACAGGTGTGAATCATCTTTGTGTTGATATGTGGCCATGTAGTGTGTGCTTATTGGCTCCATCTCTTCCCATGCCCTGCTTCCCACCTCTGCCAACCCACCCTTTCCCATCTGCTATTCATAGCCATTCTGAGCTAATTAGTGAGTGCTGCTCAAGGCCCCTGAAGGGGGCACCCGGAGGCCCAGAGAAGGTGGTGACAACTTGGACCCAGCAAGCACAACTATTGGCCATCAACCAGTCCAAACTGGGCCCTCATCCCAGATGCAAGTTATACAGCCCCAGCCCTGCCTCTCCTCTAAGAATGTGAGGGCGCTAGACTCCATGCTGTCTCCATGGTCAAAGTCAGGGCAGGTGGGGGCGAAGGCTCAGCTGAGTTTTGCTGCGCAGAGGGGATATGGGGCCCATGGTATGGGAATGTGCAACCACTCTGGCCTCACCTCTGGCCTCTGCTTCCTTCCAGATCTACAAAGATAACCGGAACCTGTTTGAGGTACAGGAGAATGAGCCTCAAAAATTGGTGGAGAAGGTGGCAGGAGATATCGAGAGCCTACTGGACAGGAAGGTGCAGGCCTTAAAGGTAGGTTTGTTTGTTGAGAGATGAGGGGCATTAAGGGAGGACCAGGTGGAATGGTCCTGACTGGGAGGGCAATTTTGTCCCAATCCTCCTTTGTTGCACAGCCCTTGGTCCACTGAATTTAGGCAGGGCTGTCATCAGCAGAGCTGTGCCCTCATGGATTATAGGCAGCTCTGGCAGCAGCAAGAAAGTTTTATCCGGAGTCTCAGACTCAGACATCCCTGCCCCTCCCTTCTGCTGGGCCTAGGGTCCTTCCTTTCCCCTGGGCCCCCAGGTCTGTTTATGGGTGGTATCTTGGATGAGTACCTGGCCAGGACAGCCCCCTGGGTGGGCTGCAGGCTCTGATGGGGAATGTTGAGGGGCCCTTGATGCCCCACAAAGAATGCCATGGCTGTGTAAGGCTGAAGGCTGAAGCCCCTGCTCTGCCCAGGGTCTTGAATGTTTCTGTATTACCTCTGGGCCTCAGTCTCCCCATCTATACTTAGAGAGGTTGTACCTATAAGCTCCAAAGCCCTAGGGTTCAGTGGAGTGGCGGGACCTGCTGGATTGTCCAGACACAGCAGGCAGACCCCTGCTACTCAACCTACCCCAGTAACAGCAGGTGGGGAAGGGTCTCTGGAACTGCAGAGGGTTCTGGGCAGGTCATGCATAAATGGGCAAGAGGTATCCAAACTGCTCTCAGATCAGAGACACACCTGCAGCTGCCCCAGCTTGTATCAAAGGTAGCTGAGTCCATGAGCCAGGCACACACCTGAAGTACCAGCTACTCAGGAGGCTGAGACAGGAGAATCATTTAAGCCCACAAGTTCAAGTCTGGGCAACATAGTGATACTCCAACTTAAAAAAAAAAAAGCAGATAAGTCTAATAAAAACAACGTGGACGAATTCCAAAATATCATGCCAAGTGAAAGAAGCCAGTGACAAAAGGCCACATGTTGGGTGATTCCATTCCTATGAAATGTGCCGAAAAGGCAATCCACAGAAATTAAAAGTGATTGCTGGGGCTGAAGAGGAGAGAATGGGGGCATACTGATAAATACAGGATGTCTTTTGGGGGTGATTAAAATATTCTAAAATTAGATTGTAGTGGTAGTTACACAACTCTGAATATACTAAAAGCCACTGAAGTGTATGCTTTATCTGGGTGAATTTGCTGATATAAAAATTATGTCTCAATATTTTCAAAAAATGAGCAAATTTTCAAGTTTTCCAAAAAATGAGCAAGTCTATGCATGCTCAGGCCAGGGGCCTGACAGGATCAAGTCAGAGTTGCCTTCCCAGCTCAGACCCCTATATAACATGTAGGCTCCAGGAGAGAACTAGTGTCCCTTTGTCCAGGAGCTGTCCCTGCTGTCCATCATGGGGTCCCCTGACTGTCCCTGTGTGACCTGAGATTATGGAAGAGGGAAAATGTGGTCTCCCAGGTCTTGGAGTCCAGAGAAGATGGACTCCGGGGACCTCCTACCCAGTGTGGATCCAGAGGACTTAGTGCTGGGCTCAGAGGTCCCAGCCCCAACTGACCTTCAAGACCTCCTGGTGGCAGGTGGGAGAAGACAGTTGGGGAAACAAGCTGTACTTGAAGGAAGTAAAGTCTCCAGCTTTAGTAGCAGCCTCAGTAAAATCTGAAGGTCTCCCCCCAATCATGAGGGGTAGCTGAGTGGTGGCAGTGGCCAGCCCTCCACATAGGAAACTCAGAGCTGGTCACTGTCTGGAGACTTCCCAGTCCTTTAACCTAACCTAGAGGAACAGTTGATCCTCATAGTTGGTGGGAGTGGGGGGGTATTACTGGGGGAGGTGCAACCCAAGGCCTGGAGTCCTAGTCTCGACCCTCTTCCTACATCCACATTCCAGATCCTGCCTGCAAGTTGGAACAAATGTTAATCTCCTTTCTACTGCATCTGCAGCCCAGCCTGTGGCCTGGTACAGTAACTACAAATAATTTCAATGGAAGAATAATGGGAAAAGACATCCACTGACCCTGCACCCACCATGTGCTCCATCCACAGGTCATTCTCACAGCAACCCCTAGGGGGAGACCCTGCTACCCTATTCCACAGAGGGGGACAGACTCAGAGATGCCATGTGTCAGGACAGGATGTGGCAGAGCCAGGATTTGAACCCAAGTCTCTCTGATCTTGAGCTGGGCTCTTGGCCCCCCACATTATCCCTGAGGTGTGCACTGAGGCCACATTCCCTGCCTTCCCAGCTCTTACCTGGCCAGTGATCTCCTCCTGCTTCTGGTTCCAAGCCCACAAGATGCTTCTGCTCATATGGCCAGAGGAAAGGGGAGGACCATCTTTCTCTCTCCTTGGTCCTAATTGTTCAAAGTGAGCTCTGATCTTCATTATGTTTTAAATTTGCTTTTAATCAAGTTCTGGTCTCTTTCTTCTTTTTCACATTTGTTTGCAGCCTGTGTTCACATGGAAGGAGGGGTGTTGGAAGGGCTGGACCCCCGCTTCCCACTCCATTGTTCCTGTCTCCCTGGACCCCATCCAATAATCCAATTTAAATCCCTTGCTCTGGTCTGGAATTTTAATTTTGGGCTTGCAAAGAGGGAGCTGAGCAACACAGGACAGAAGTTCATTGCCTCATCTAATCAGGGACAATTGGATGGTTCTCTAAGCTGTACAGGGTAGTTTCTAAGGCCAAGAGTCAGGCAGAAGCCAGCCAGATTAGGGGCCTTCCAACTCAGACAAGCAGCATCCTCAGGTCCAGGAAACATGTTGGACCCTGAGCTTTGGACATATGGAGGCAAACCTGTCTTGGAACTTCAACCACCCAAGGAAATGGGACCTCTGAACCAGGGACTGCTCTTTTAGGGTCTCAAATCCCAGGAGGGAGAAGAAGGTACCTTAGTTCTTACGGGCAGAGCTGGACCCAAATCAGGACACTGGTCCTCCCAGCTGGGCCTTGGCTCTTGGCTCCTTTCTCACAAAGGTTATCTCTTCATTGTTTTATTCCTCCCTCCATCTAGTCACCAACGATCACCAATGTCCAACTATGTGGCAGGCCCTGTGCTGGTGCTGGGGGTGCAGCAGGGAAGGACAGGCCCTGTTCATGACCCCATTGGAGCTCTCAGACCATTCACATCCCAGGCCCTAGCTTCTGCTCTGTAAAATAGGGACACAAAGTCCAGCCCCAATAGGGCAGCCACGTCAGAGAGGTTTTCTGAGGAAGTCAGTGTGGGGGGCTAGACACCTGCTCCCTGGGAGGCCCTTTTGCCTCCAACTTCAGGTAAGCTAGGGACATTGGAGAGGCCTGGCTAGGACTGCAGAACCTAGAGAAACCCCACCCCTACGCTTAAGCCCTGCCCTTCCTATATGCCCAAGTTCAGCTGCCACTCTACCACAGGTCCCGCCCACTGTCCCGGGGACCAAGACCTTTCCAGATACTTTGCCTCTGTACAGTGCTTGTTGAGCCCTAGTTGAGTGCTGGACAGCTGAGAAGCTTTTAAAATCATGATGCCCGGGCCTCACCTCAGACCAAGTACTTCAGATTCTGTGTAGATTCACAGTTCAAGACTATAAGATAGTAAAAATAATTCCATCCCACAATTACTGGCCTCTTCCTAAGTGCCTGCCAAGTTTCAAGCCTAAGATGAGCCTGAACACTCCAGATGGCTCCAAATCCTCACCTCATGTTACTTCTCTTACTTCCATTTTACCTGTGAGGAAACTGAGCCTCAGAGAGGATAAGCTACCTGCCTCAGGTCTTAAAGAAAACCAGGCTTTAGATCCAGGCAGCTGGTCTCCAGGCCCTACAAACTGCCCCCAAATACAGCCCTCCTCTGTGCTACCATTAGTTAGGCCATGTGGCATTTCCTGTCCCTAGGGAGACAGGACTGAGGAAAGAGGAGATTGGGTAGTCTCAGACAGAGGCTGGTCCTGGGATGACCTAGTGACCTGGGGGTCCTACCTGGCAAAGGGGGCAGATGCTAAGAGGCAAGTTCCTGTCCTCTCAGTTTCTTGGGCAGTGAGCACCCCTCCCACACACCCCCAGCAGGCTCACATGGATGGGGCAGGGGGAGGTGCAGCCCTGGCCTTGGTTCTGGGGGCTCCAATGAGCAGAGTTCCACCATCAGTGGCCTCTCTGGGGAGTGAGCATCATTTAAAGAGTAAAATTAAAAACGCTTCTGCACATAGCTGCCCTGCTTTTGCGGCTAATGGCCACTTAACCCAATTAAACTGACTCATTGTTGGCAGTGTGGATGAGTCTGTTCAGGAACGGGGTCTCTGGACTGGGTGTTCAGAGGAGCAGGAGGTAGGGGCCAGGGGCTACTGGGCAGGCTATTCCTTTTGTGAGGAGGGAGAATGTTCCCCAGCTCTGAAGTACTCACCTCTTCCTTTTTAAAGCTTGGTCTCAAACAGGGTTTCTCAGCCTCAGCACCCTAGACATCTTGAGCTGGAAAAATCCATGTGGTGGGGCCTGCTCTGTGCACTGTAGGGTGTCTGGCAGCATCCTTGCCCTCTACCCACTAGATGCCAGTAGCACACCATTCTAACAGTTCTAACAGCCAAAAAATGTCTCCAGGTATTATTGCCCAATGTTCCCTGGAGGCAGAACCGCCCCCACTTGAGAATCTTTGGTCTAATACACAGAGAGATGGAACCACGGTGAATAGAAGTCCCAAAAGCAGGGGGACATTGGGCACCTCAGACAGGTACATATGCATGGAACAGCCTCAGCAGGAGAAAGAACCCTTCAGTCAAAAGGGGCAATAGGGAAGGCTGCCTGGAGGAGGCAGTGAGGGAAGAAAGCTGGGCATTGAGGCATCTGGAGGCCAGTTCATTTGTGCAGTCATTGACTATATTACACCAATAAGTTGGCCTTGAAGGACCAGGCCACAGGTATCTGTTACTGCCAAGACCTGTCCTGGAGTAGGGGCCTTGTGGACATTTGTGGAACAGATGTGAATGCCATGGCTCTGGGTTCTGCTGGAGCACAGTCTCTGGGGTCTGACTCTAGCCTCAGATAGCTAGATGGCACAGTGATGGTGGGCTGACAGGCAGGGGATCCTGTAGCACGTGCTGCCTCCACCCACTCTTCTCTGAGCAATTAAAAGGTGTTTATGTGGGGCTGGCAATGGCTTCTGCCTCCCTTCCATTACAAACATTAAGAGATCTTGACCCTTCCACTTTCCCACTCTTGAAAGAAGCTGCAGACACGTGGAGCCAATTAGGCGCACGCGTGGGCGCCAAGGGCCTGAGCAGCCTTTTTTCCCTGATTGCGGCGTTTACAGCTGATTATTCTCCCCACACCCAAACAGAGCTGCTGCTTCCTGGCAAGGTGCCACCCAGAGGAGCTGGCTGGGGGCTCCCAGGGATGGGGAAGCTTTGGATTAGTGAATGGGCATCTGTTTGGCACCTACTGTGTGGGTGCCCTACAGAAAGAGGCAGCCAGAGAGCTGGCCAGAGGGAAGTAAGGACAGAAATGAGCTCTCATGAAAGACCAGGTAGCTAGTATGAGGTGGTAGAGCCACCATTTGGGAATGGAAGTCAGAAAGGGCTCCCCAGAGGAGGTGGCCTGACTGTGTGTAAAAATGAAGGTAAATTTCTGTCCCTTCTGCACACACCCATGGGTCTTTAGGGTCAGTCAGTATGAGCCCTGGGCAAAAACCTGCTGCTACCAACAATATGGGGAAACAACTATGGAGACAGCCTCTCCTGCCTGAATGCCTATCAGGTGGCCGAAAATCCAGAGATCCCTCCAGGCTGCGCTGGCCAGGCTGAGGACCAGCCTCCCTGGGACCATGGGGAAGATAGTGCAGGTGGGGTGTGGCTGGGGCATAGCTGAGGGCTCCTCAAGGGAAACATCATTCCCTCATCTTCAGACACCTATCTGAGCTAGTTGTGGTAGGACCAGGGCCTGGTTCCAACCTACCAGGCCTCAGGAAAGTTCAGGTTGTAGATTTGGGGCTGGGCTTCTCTGGCCACAGGAGGAGTCAGAAGAGTTGTGGTCATTCCTCAGCACCTGAGGAAGAGTCAAAGGAAGAGTCTAGGATCCTGGGACACAATATCCTTGAGGCACATAAAGCTGAACTCCACTCCCCAGAAAAGGCCTGCGCTGTGCCCACTCTCTGGGGGTCCTACCTGGCAAGGGGGGCAGATGCTAGGAGGCAGAGAGAAAAGGCCTGCAGATGCCACAGGGACAAACCAGACTAATTTAGGATCAGAGAAGTGATAAATTTAATTGAGTTTTAATAGTGTCTGGCCCTTTGTTCTGAAATCCTGTGTGCAATGGCTGGGAGAGGGTGGGGTGCTTGACAGCTAGGAAGATCCTGCCCTTGGGGACTCCAGACTTAGAGGAGACAAACAACAGACTATGGGGTGCCAGTGTACAGAGCAGCTAACATGAGACAGGCAAGTCTGAGAAGACAGCCTGGAGGAGGTAGTGTTTGAGCTGAGCCTTAAAAAGCAAATAGAATTTTCAAAGGTGAAGAAAAGAAAGGTGTCTCTGCAGTTCCTCAGAGGACATGGGCCTAGCCGTGAGAATGAGTAGAGCTGATTCCTGCCAAGTCCTCGAGGTAAGTAGCAGGGGCTGGGACAGGGAGCCCAGAACATTCACCCTGTGCATCAGTTTCCACTGCAGGGGAAAGGGGAGGTGTAGGTGACTAAAGCAGGGTGACTAAAGCTCACTGCCTGAGTTCTGCACATCACTTAGCGTGGATCCCTCTGCTGTCTTCCCTAAGTCCATAAGTCTAGACCAGCCCCAGATGCCAGTCAGAGGTTTCCTTGGAGGGAAGCTGGTTGGTTCTGACTCATTGTGTCATAGGCCACCAGGTGCCTTTGCTTCTGTCTCTGTTTAGTCAGCATTAAGCGCTTGCTGTGTGCAGACACCATACTAGGTTACAATGGACAGACACTGGGAACAGACCTATGGGTCCTCTCCCTTGAGGAGTACAGTCTGCTCAAGGTGACAGTAATGTGATAGTGCCACAAAGTGTGGAGGCAGAGAGTAAGCCTGAGGGACCTGAAGGGAGGAGGATTTAGTCAGGCAAGAGAGAGGAAGGAAGGAAGAGGGCCAGAAAGTACAGAGGCCAGAGGTAGAGAGCAGCCTGTGTGTGTGTGTGTGGATGCAAGCAGGCATATGCAAGCATGCAAGGGTGGAGGGTTTGCCTGCTGGCCTGGCTCTGCAGAGCACGTGCACAGATGCACTAGGAGGTGGTTCTGGAGGCAAAGGCATGCATGGGATTCCTTGGGGAGTCTAGCTGAGACCTCGTCCAATGACCACAACCTACACAGTCCCCAAAAGAATCTGTGACCAAAAGTTGTGAGCATTGTGGCACATGTTGCATGTAACAGGGCTCAGAGCACAGAAGGTGGTTGAGAATCAGGGACCTACCTGTGCTGGAGCCCCTACTAGCACTCAAGCAGCACAGAACCCCTGGCAATCTCACATTGTCTGGGACTCACCTTCCCTACCTGTATAGTGGGAACAAGTGTGTCCTCGCAGGTCTATCATCAGAGATTGTGCCTGGGCCTTGGTGCCACTGATTCAGGAAAGGATACTCCTGGGGTGTCAGTAGGGGATGGGGCTGACCTGTGCTCCTTTAACCCCACCAAGCACGTGGGCCAACCCTGGACCTCCTTCTAGCCCTCCCCTTCTGGGAGCCTCATCAAAGGTCTTTAGCCAACTCCTATGTTGGTGGACCACACTGTCCAAGCTACTTGATGCTTCCCACCTCCTGGCACAGGCCCTGGGGCCCTTGTTTGAGAGGCTGGTCACGGTTGCTGGCCCTTTGTTACAGCCTCCCTGTGTTTGCCCACTCTGTTCCTCTGCAAATGGGAGTAGCAGCATGTTTGCTGTGTCAACACCAGCTGGAGCCCAGTTGTGGAGATAGCTGAAGGCATAAGGCCCTATCCTCCAGCTGTCCAGGTGCCTGGAGTCCAGCCCCTCCCTGGGAAGGATCAGGGTTAATGGGCAAATGGGCCACACCTCACCATGACCCACCCATTTGGCCATAAGACTGCCAAGTGAGAGCTAGGCAGATGTCTGGAACCAGTAATGGCAGCTCCAGACAGGGAGCAAGACTTAGAAAGGGCCAGCAGGGCAGGCAGTCTCCCTAGGCAAAGCTCAGGGGACTTCTTGGCAGAGACATCCATAACCATCTTTGAAGGTTAAGGTGGGGCTGCTCCAGCCCTCTCCTCCCATTTATCCCTAGTCATTAGGTCCAGTATTGTCCCAGAAAAGGAGGTTTAAGCAGTAAGGCAGATGGCCAGATAAATAGAGAGATAGGCAGCAAGGCAGGGGCAGGACAGGGAATGGGGACTCTGGGAGAGGACTCAAGGAGGCCATGAACCATATCCACAGGGGTATGTGCCACAGTCCTGGGAAGACCAGTGAGGGGCTATCAGAGACAGTTGGGGGAATAGAGGACAAGAGATTAGGCCCACCTCCATAAGTAGGTTTTCCAGAAATTAGCCTTTAGGGATGACTCTCCAGAGACACAGAGACCTCCAGGGCATGGACTAGACAACCGGATCAGAAGGGCCAGGTGAAGTTGCAGCTACAGCACTGATGTCAGTAGCATAGCCTTTGCTGGTGATTTCCTTTCTATCCTCAGTTTCCTCATCTGTAATATGGATGATAAGTGTCTACGTGATGGAATACCTAGTGGGTCCTGTAGGTTGAGACTTGGCCTGTCTGCAGACATGCAGTATGCCATGAGGAGAGGACTTCGCTTTTCTTAGCTTGCACCTTAGGCTGTTTGGCTTGGTAGGGAAGATCTCCCCACTTGACTCCACTTTGGGATTCTATGGAAAAGTGTCCCCCAGTTACCTTGAAGTACAAAGAAGTGGCACTGAGACTAAGACTGGAGGAAAGGAGGCAGTTTACTCCTCAGGGGTGGGAGTGGGGAATGGGAGGTGAGCACTCTGAAAGAGAACAGCATGAGGGAAGGGAAGATATGGCAGAATCTGGAGGAGTGGCTGTGGCTTCACCTGGGAGAGGGGAGCAGGGCTAGCCCCTCAGAGCTCCAGTACTCAAGGAGTACTCAAGGTGGGGTACTCAAGGTGAAGGTTATCCTGGTTGTCCGAGGAAGGAATGGGGCCTGCAGCCAAGCACAGCGAAGAGGGGAATGGCAAGGCAAGAAGGGTGGGTTTGCTATGGTGGAGAAAAGAAGGGGGAGACTGGGACAACTACTGGTGCTAAAGAGGAGGGTAGATGAAGGTGGCACTTATGGAGCAAGGGATCTTGGGCAGGAGCAGACTGCAAGGCGAGAAGTCCCAACCTCCAAGAACCTGACAATTGGTCAGGAAGTTGTACCTACTGCCTTCCTCCCTCATGTTCACCGGCCCCTCCCCGGGAGGCAAGCCAATAAGTTTGTGAGGTATACAGTGGGAAGCTCCCAGTCACAGGGAGTTTGAGGGCATGGCCTTTCACCTAGACTCAACTCACATTTCATGTCCTGTGCAAGTTTAGCTTCAGGTACACATTCCTGCCTGTAGTCCTGAGGAGCTTGAAGCTTAAAGTTTGCATCTTAGATCTTTGATTCCTGGCACTGGGAGGCCTCAGGGCTCTGCTTGGAGCTGGTATTTAGTGGGCTTTGGGGTCTCAGATTATCTTCCTATGTACCTATAGTGCCACATTGCCAAAGGTTTAGGGGAGGAGGGCACCGTGGGGTAGGAGGAGTTATCCTAGGCTGATGTGTTCCCACAACCAGCCAGATGGGCGAGTTGGGAGGGCTCAGTCTCCAGGGCCAGCAGGTAAGTAATGGGCACTTTAAGAGAGAAAAAGGACCCTTCTTGCCCATCCTATGGACAGTGATAACAGCCAAGTGTTGGGACTGTGGCCTAAGAAAGGAGGCTACTCCCTACTCCCCGAGGCCCAGGCAGGAGCTTCAGTTCCACAGTCTCCCAGTGATGACACTGAC
The DNA here is from genome assembly GCA_004024805.1 of Geosciurus inauris. Lineage (NCBI taxonomy): Eukaryota > Metazoa > Chordata > Mammalia > Rodentia > Sciuridae > Geosciurus > Geosciurus inauris. Next base: position 86,325 of record PVHX01004380.1, read on the forward strand.
CTGTCCTTGCTACCCATGTGCATACCTGGGCCTCCTTTTATCCAATATTCTTCTGCTAATCTCATCTCCCTGTGTGATTTCCATGTAATTAGCTCATTTTGCAAAAATATTTCATCTGTCATATTTGCCTCTCACTTTTTCCTTTTCCCAGGAAAGAGGAGGAGGAAGTTTTTGGGTGTTGGGCTTTCTCACAGGTCAGCTCTGGCCCCATATCTTGCACACAGGGCTCATAGACACTGACACACACCCTTTTGACATGTCCCAGCCCCAGCCTGGTGAGCAGATGGAAGTCAGTGGGTTGGCCTGAGGGTGTCAGAGCCCTTCCAGTGCCAGGAAGAAAGGATGACACAGACCTGCCCCAGCCCTACCCCAGGAGCATACCCTACTCACATATGGGGACTGCTCAGACTAAGCCAGATTAACACTAAGGATATACTTAGTGGCATTGCTTACCCACAGCCTGGCACTTGGTGGGCACATGTGTGGCAGGCAGACTGGGTGCAAATAGAAAGAGACCAGGGGGCAGGACACGAGGAAGCCTTTGTGGTCCAGCAGTCAGGCAGTGGCTGCACAGGGCAGTGGACTATGGACAGGTTACATGTATAGTCCCCCTGAATGGGTCACATGTTCCCCTTCCTACCTGTAAGACAGCCCCAGCCAGGGGACGCTGGGCCTCCTCCTCCTTCCTAGGAGCTGGAACATCTGTCCTCCTAACCCCAGATGGGCAGCAGAAGTGGGGTTAGTTAGAACTTGGTGTTGCTGCTGCTGGCCCAGCCATTGTCACTAAGACCTGCCCACTCCCCAGATTCTGAAGCTGCCACTAGGCATCATCTGCACAGGGGCCCTGCATGATGCAGAGCCTGCTGCGGCAGTGTACCAGCCAGGCAGCTGGCAGGACTGGGCTTGGAGCCCTCAGCTGACGTGGCCTACTTTCCTGCTCCCCCCAACACCATCTCCCCGCCTTTTCTTGCTGTGACTCCCTCAGGACGTGAATTCTCTTAAACTTTTAATTAAAAACATTCTCCTTTCTCCCCCCAAGGTTTGCTTCCCTGTGATTTTCCTCTTAGAAGGAGAGATGGGGGAAGGGGAATGGCAGACAAGGAGTGGAGGTCAGGCATCCCTGGGTGTCAATGGTGGACCCGGGGAACAAGGGCCAGGCCCTATGGAGAAGGCCTCTGGCTTTCCAGCTCTGCTGGTGGAGACATTTTTGAGGGCTCCAACCCTGAGGGTCATGCCAGATGTGAGGAATGGCATCAGCTCCTGAGGGCTTGTATGGTTGCTCAAGGACATGGTACAAACCCACTAAGTGAGCCAGGGCTTCACCAAGAGGAAGGAGCCTCCTGCTTTCTCATGGAGGTGCTGTTAACTGTGGTGGCCTCAGAGCCACGCCTGAGCCTATTGGTTCCAGGATGGGGAATTGCCCTCAGGGTCATTTATCAGGCAAGATGCAGTCCAGGTTTGGTGTCATGGGCCTTGAGGTCACCAACTGGGTCACCAAAGCTTCATGTGTAGAATTCTCAACTTAGAGCTCAGGAGCATGATATCAGGTCCCGGCTCACAAAAGTAGGGCCCCAGGGATGCCGGGGACACTGGTCCTTGACATCAGGGAACCAGAACAGCATTTCTAATTATGGAGCTAAAAGGGGACTGGCCTACCCCCTCTCTCTCAGGCAGTGGCCCATTAACCAATCCCTGACTCTGGAGGGAGATACTGCCATGTTCTCAGGTTCCCGTCTGAGAGTTGGAGCCCATTAAATATCTGGAAGTTCTTCGTTGTGTCAGAACATGATCCCTCTTGCTGAAGCCTAAGCCTGTTTTCTTGGCTCTACCTCTAGAGAACTCACTCTCCCACAAGTCCTCCCTGGCCCCAGAGACAGGATTGAGTCCGCACCTTCCTCCTCCCATGCATCCACAGGCTGAGCACCTCCATTGTAGGGCTTCCATGTCCAGCCCAGGAAGCCCCCACAAACTCATAGGCTCATCCAGGTACATCCATGTGTCACTCCTGAGATGCTTTCCAATAGGTTGCTCCTCTCTCACCCTCAGAGCAGAGGTCAGTGCCCCACCCCGCAAATGCTCAGGGACTCCAAACTCTTCCTAGGCCCCTTCCACAAGACAGAAACAGGGAAACCACAAGAAGGCCATGTCTCTAAGGGGCCCCACGCTTCCACTTTTCTATCACCAGCCTGCAACCATGGCATTGAACAGCCCCAGAGAAGGGGCTGTGGTAGAGGTGTTCACCCTGTGGGACTAGAACAAGACCCCTGACATTTGCCTTCCAGACCCCTCTAGATAACCCTCCTGAGACTCTGCAATGCTTCACAGACCCTAGGGCCACCCCACTGACCCTGGGAGTGCTCGGGACATATCTTCATGGACGTGGGTGGGGCAATGGTAGGATTTGGGGAAAGGTCAATTAGAATTGGCTGTGAGGCAAGGGTGATGGAATATGATGGACATCATAGCCCTAACTTTATGTATGACTGCATATATGTTGTGATTCTATACAACTTACGACTAGAGAATTGATATGTTATCCTCTATCTATGTACAATGAGTCATTTACACTGTTAACATGTAAGCCTAAATAAAAAAAAAAAAAAAGAATTGGCTGTGAGGGGCTGGGGCAGTGGCTCAGTGGTAGAGCGCTTGCCTCACATGCGTGAGTCACTGGGTTCGATCCTCAGCACCACATAAAAATAAATAAATAAAGATATTGCGTCCATCTACAACTAAAAAAATATTAAAAAAAAAAAAGAATTGGCTGTGAGCCACACTAGCACATGCCCTCCATAGACCCAGCCCTGACCCAAGGAGGGACAAAGAGAATTCAGGTCCCAATGACCTCAAGAAAACCTGATCCAAAGTGAGCAGCCTTGTAAACCAGCTTGACATCTGCCCCACTCCAACCATGGCTGTGAGGGGTGCAGTACAGGGGAGGCTAAGCTGGAAGAAGCCCAGACGGAAGACATCAGAGCTGGACAGTAAGAAGTAGGAAACAATTACCCAGGCAGAGGAGGGAGAAGAGCATTCTGGGCAGAGGGAACTGGTATATGCACAAGCAAAAGCAGGAAGGGAATCCACACAAGGAGGAACTGGAGACATGGCTCCATGGTAGAGCACTTGCCTGATGTGAATGAGGCCCTGGGTTTGATCTCCAGCACTGTTGGGTTGGGGAATCCACACAAAGAACTGGGTGGAGATGGCGGCAACGTTCAGAGTAAACAAAGTAGAAGGGGTAGTGGGAGACTTGAGTGCCAGACCTGTGGATTAAGACCCCAGGCACTGGAAGTCCTGGTAACCTTTTGAGTAAGGCAAGGGTTTTACATATTCATTTTGCAAACATGTTGAGCACCTACTGTATGCCTGTGCCTGTGTCCTAGTCCAGTCCCAGGTAATGCCCACCTCCTCTGTGAGTGATGCGTGGCTCTAGGGATGGCAGGGTGGGGGTGACCAGGGTGATCATAGGAGAGGTGCCTGGGTATCCCCACAGGGCAGAGGGGTGTAGCCTCTTCTGACCAGTGAGAATAAGAGTGTGGACCTTCCTCTCGCAGTACTGCCAACTCCTGGCTGGCTCCTCTGTGGGGCCTATGAATTCCCAAGTTTGATATGGACAGGGATGGAGGGGCTCTTCCTCCCACATCTAGGTCATCCCTGCACCCCATCATGCTAGGCTCCATCCATCCATCCATTCCCCAAGTACACACTAAGTGTCTACTAGGTGCCAGGCCCTGTGCTCGTTGCTGGAGACTCCACAGTAACTGAGGCAGACTTGGTCCTGCACACAGGGACCTTGTGGTCCAGATGGGAAGCAGAGGATAGGCAAGTAATATATGACTGTGTAATGGAGTATCAGAGGGGGTTTCAGAGGACAAAGATAGCAGAGAGACAAAAAGAAGGTGTCAGCACCCCTCCCCCAAACCCCCAGCTACAAACCTGGACACTAAGCAGATAAAGGCAGTGAGATGGAACTTCCTCCTGGCTCATAGTCTGAGCCCTCAGCTTCCTGAGAATCTGTGGCTCCTCCCCTCCTCATTGCCCAGCCCTGCTCCTGCCAGGATCCAGGCTCTGCTGGATCCTCCTGGCTTGCCTATCTACAGGCCACCCTGAGCAGCAAAAGAAAACTACAAGTGCCCTTTAGCATTCATGGGGGGCTGTCATGGCTGGGATGTACCTGTATGCGGTCAGGCATGGTTGTAGATAGATGTGTATGCCCATGTGCATGGCTAAGGAGTGGACCAGGGCCTCCATGACAGCACCTGCATACATGGGTGTTTGTGTGAGATGTGTGCACATGGTAGAAGAGTCTGGAGAGCTGGAGAGTTGGAGAACTGGGGTGGGAAGAGGAGGAACAGATCTACCCTTCAAGTTTTCTTCTATGGCAACATGGCCATCTCACAGGCTCTTTTTTTTTTTTTTTTTAAATATTTTTTTAGTTGTAGATGGACGCAATGTCTTTATTTTATTGCTTTATACGTGGTGCTGAGGATCGAACCCAGGGCCTCACGCATGCGAGGCAAGTGCTCTACCGCTGAGCCACAATCCCAGCCCTCACAGGCTCTTAAATGGGCATACTTCAAGCACACACAAACATGTGGATAAAACCCATGTGCATGTGTCCTCACCTTCCTGTCTACAACCACAGGGCATACCCAGAGTCCAGTCTCCACATGAAGGCCTGCAGATGTACATACACACATACATGCATGGAAGATATGTGCACTGTGCATCCTAGCCTGCATGTGAGTGTGAGTGTGTGTCTGTGTGCACACTCCTGATGTGTAGCCCCATCACTGCTGTCCCACCCCTCTCTCCACTCACCATTGCATCTCAAGGTGAGCAGGTCCAGGATGGGCATCTGTATGTTACAGACTAGGACACTGAGGCTTAAGGACTTGCTCAAGGTTATACCATGACTCCCCAGCTCTCTGGCTACAGCTGAGACCCAAATCTCCTAAGTTCCCATCTAGGTCCAACATGGCCCCTCTGCCTGGACAGTGTTCTCCTTCTGATGCCTCTGCAGAGCCCATGGGGCCCAGAACAGAGCACTGGAATTTTCAGAGCATGGCCCTTTCCTATGTGATCTCCCCTTAGCACGAGCATTCTGGAATCCACAGTGGGGTATATCAAGTCTACAGGCATACCATGAGTTTCCCCACAAAGGAGCCCCCAAGTTCACAGCCGTAACAGTGTGTGGGTAAGAGAAACATTCCCTGGGACTCATGCACAAGTATGGCCTATGAGAGTCGTGAAGGTCTCAGCCAGGCTGCTACTGCCTGCCAGTCCTGGCACTCCTCCTTCCTTCCTGGGAATCTCTCCTCTCAGGTCACATCCCTCTAGTTCTGCCCCTACATCTTCTTGCCCCTACACTGCCCCCCACTACATGTCAGGGGTGCTCTGGGTTCACTTCAGTAGCCCCTGCCATTTCCAATTGGGAAACTCTCAGAGATGGACGATGCCCCAAGCCCCCCAAAGACAGCCCTGACCCAACCAAGGAGGAACAGAGAGGACTCGAGTCCCAAAGACCTCAGGAAAACCTGATCCAGAGTGGGCAGCCATGCAAACCAGCTTGACATGTGTCCCACTCTAGCCACGGCTGTGAAGAGTGCAGTGCAGGGAAGGCTAAGCTGGAAGAGGCCCAGATGGAAAGCACCTGAGCTGGGCAGTAAACAATAGGAAACAATTGCCCGGGCAGAGGAGGGAAAAGAAGAGCATTCTGAGCAGAGGGAATGGTATATGCAAAAGCATGGAGGTATGAGAATGTATCATAATAATCAGACATTTATTGAGCTCTTGTCTCATGCATTTGAGCGTCTGTGTAGCCCAAGTCCTTGCATTCATTCGTTTATTTGTTTGTTCACCAAATAGTTACCAAGTACTGGACATGCAAGCCCCCTGGGATGGGGAAAAAGAAAAAAGAAAAAAACGTAATTGTCCCTGCCTCCAAGAGCACAGAGCCTGTTGGGAAATTGGAGGACACAGGAGCAAAGTCCTTGATGAGGACACACAGTCACTGTGGGAGCCCAGAAGGGGGATCTGATAATAACATAGAGGCACTACAGGAGCCCTGAGGAAAGGAATGATGGAAGATACACAGGCTCTGTGGGAACCCCAAGGAAGGATCTGGCCAGTACTGGGGCTTGTGAGCAATTTTTCTTTCATTTATCAGTATTTGGTACCTAATCATCAGAGGTCCTCATCACTGGGAGACCCCTTGGCTCCAAGTCTACATCCTTCATTGTACAGATGGTAAATCTGAGGTCCTATGCCTGGAGCTCAAGTGTCCAGAATTTCTGTTTAAAGAGTGTAATTGTATTGGCAAGACTCTTCTCTAGCCAAATCCAACCCTGGACTCACATAGGCTCAGGCCCCTCTGCACAGCACCTCCAGGTGGAATTACAGACCTTGGAGGCTCCTATTTGGGAAGAGTCAGCCCTGGTTGGACTCCCTTAGAGTGGAGCCTGTGTCCTTCTCCAGCCAGCAAGAACAACTGGGTACTTTGGGTGTTTCATTGGCCCTCAGTGGCCCGCCACAGAATGGCAACATGATTCCTAGCTTGCCTATCACCCTGGGCAGTTGTGAAAATAGAGAGTGCTGGCCTGTGTCCTGCTGGGGTCCTTTCTGCTAGGAAGAAATGGGACTGCCCACCCCACATGGCAGCAGGGCCAATGGCTGGCTTTCCTTCCACCTCAGTGGCCCTGAAGCCATCCATCACTTACAAATTCTCTTCATTTCTAAATAAAATGATTTGTTAATTTGAGTGAGTGATCGCCACTCGTCCGAGCCTCTTTGTAGGCCCAGGAACAGCTTGTGGGCTCCTGGAGCCCTGCGCCGCAGGCCTGGCGCAGACTTGGAGGGGTTGTTTTCGATTTAAATGTGAATTGAATGAGGAGAAAAATGTTTCTCTTGGCAATTCCATAGGAGCTCGCTCTTCTGACAGATGTTGGAGTTTATTATCCCATCGGGCCAGCGTTTTGTCGAGCAGAATTGCTAATTATTTGAGAGGCCCGGCCACAGCCGAAGAAGGAAGGGAGGTGGCAGGCGCGGCTTTGGGTGGCATCTGTCGATAGGCAGACACTGGAGCGACAGACCCAGCCTGCCACCCCTCCGGGTCCCTCCCAGAATCTGCAGATATTTGGGAGCAGGGATTGCCCTGCCCCTTGGTTTCTGTTTCCTGCAGTACCCTGGAGGAAGCAGCAAGGGTTGTTCTTATCACCACTGCTCTGACTTTGTGGTGGGGGCTCTGGGAGGTCACATTTGGGGTCTTAAATTGCTTGTGTGTTTAGTGGTTCCATGGGTGGTGGGTGGGCAAAGATTCCACAGAGAGCTCAGTGTGTTTCTTCCTACATAAAAGCCAAAGTCATCAGCTGTAAGGACCTCACCTGTTTGTGCAGGTGTGTGTCTTTGTAACCTTGGGCTTTTGCAGGCCTGGAGAGGTTCAGTTTGACCACGTGCTGTGTTCACAGGGCATAAGCTGCCTGGTATGACTGCATGTCTCTGCTGAGATGTCTGTAGCTTTGCTGCACGGGCCTTTGAAGTATGCTTCTCATTTCTGTCCCCCATGGCAAGGTGAAGGAGGCCTTGGAAGACAGATGGCCAGAGGGAACTGAATCTCAGGAGGGATGGTCCAAGGCTTGCCAGGGTGCCACTCAGGCACTATAGGGGTGCCCCAAGTTTCAAGCACTTCTGTGGTGAATTGACCAGGAGGTGAGTTTTGTAGCAGAGATGTGGCCCTGGCCTCTGATCCATTCAACCCAGGGATCTTAACCTCACTTGCAGCACCTTAGAGAAGGGGAGCACCCTCACCCGCTGAGCTGGGGCCTCCTGACTGCACACAGCCCAGGTCTGACTCCAGTTGTTTCTGACCTAAGGAGAGTGGGAATGAAGTAGCTCCTCCCTGCAGTGTCCTCTGAGAAACACTCCCACCTCTCCATCGTGAGCCTCCAAACCAGGAGCAGGATGCCCTGACCACCAGCTCAGCTTTAGTCTCGTTGTCCCCTCCCTTTTCCCCATCCCCCACCAGCTCTAGGCCAAATGAAGCTCAGCTTCCTAGGTTTAACACAAAGGTAGCGGAGGCAGCTGGGCAGGATTTTATAACCCTAATTAACACCAGATTCCCCAGGGTCTCGGCTGTAGAATCCTGATGCAGGCCGAGACCAGCAGAGCACAAAGCAAGGAGGGTCCATCCTGGTGCCAGGTGATAGGAGATAGAAATTCAGCCTTTCTCTGTCCTACATCTGGGGCCCTGGCAGCCACCTTAACAGGAAGCACTGGGGAGCCAGTGAGGTGGGGGTGTCCAGCCACCCCAGGCTGAGATGGTGCCAGGCATCTCTGATTGACCACGTGTCCCTGGGAACCAGGCCCTTTCTCCTTTGGATAAAACTCCACCCTGACATCCTTCCATTAAATAGGGCATGTTCAGAAGAGAAAATTGCTACTATTTTCCCCTTTTACTTCACTGTCATCAAAAATTGATCCCATATTGCATCCTTATTTCAAAGAACAAGCTAAAAAAATAAAATAAAAATTCCCACTCAGAGCAGCAGCTGCATCAAGCTTCCCATTCCCCCACCCCACCCCACCCAAAAAGAAAGAAAGAAAAGAAAAGAAAAGGTGACCGTTGAGGGAGGGCACCTGCCGGGCCAGCTGAGGCTGACTCTGCTGTGAAAGGGCTGGGCACTTGACTGTGCAGGCAGAAGGGGTTTCGATCTGGTGAAATGTGGTAGAGAATAGGGTAATTGGGGGAGGTTAATTTGGATCTAAATGGAGCAATTCGTTATCTCAATAAGAAGCGTCTTGTTTTCCAAGGAGATGACTGCGCCTGCCAGATGCTGGCCTGCCTGGCTGGCTTTGGGTGGTGGCTTTGGAGTAGGGCCTCATAGTCTAGCATCACCAAGCAACCCACCCTCCCCAGCTGGTGGGACATGGGGGGCAGTTTAATTGACTTATTCCCCAGTTCATTTGGTAACATATTGAATGCTCTTCACATGGAATATGAATACTAAGGAGGGAGCAAACGGCAAAGGTAAGCAGTGGGAGGACCATGTACTTGATCTAGTTGAGCTTATGGTTGATCCTGAGCCTCTTGGAAACCAAGGAAAAAAGGAAGATCTAGGGTTTGTATTCTAACCAGAGTAGATCAGACATTTAGATCAACTCCCTATGGAAGCCTAGGCTGGCTTTGCATGGAATGGTGTTTGAAGAGACTTTCAGGAACATAACTCTCTTTACTAGAAGAAAGGTTAAGGTACCTGGGCTATAGTATGATCCTGGGAAGGTCCCTCCTCCCAAGGCCTCAGAGCTTCTTCTGTCTCTGCCTGGGGCTACAGGCAGAGGCTCCAGGCAGTGCTAGGATCACTGGTCACACCAGTGTGACTGTCACAGGCTGCAGTGCGGCAGGACTGGCTCAGCAGTTGCACAGATTCAAGTTTGGGTCCCAGCTCCTTCTCCCCAGTTTTGTGAACTGTGAACACTCACTAAATTGCCCTGAGCTTGCTTCTTCTGAGAAAATGGACAAGTAGCACCAGTCTTAACCCAAGGGCTGTGATGGTCACCTATGGACAACTGCAATCCCAAAGACACCTGGTGGACAGTTGGTTGGGGCTGATGCATAAGATTTCTTAGTCTGAGTAGGTGTCTAGCCTGGTTTGACTGCACTGGGATGGGCTGGGTAAAGGAGGAAACATGGATACAAGCAGAAGCCCCTCCCCTGCACTGTGAACTCTGCAAGACTTGGACCAAGTCTGATTCATCCTGTGTCTCTAGTAGCCAGCACAGGCAATGAGTAGCTGAAAGAAAGAAGAGCCCTCAGGGTCACCTTTTCATTGATTCCACATTGTAGTGTTAGTTGCAATGAGATAACAAATTTAAATGATTACAGGCCAGGATGAAGGCTGTGAGGTTGCTAAAGCAATGGACAAATTGAGGACCCAGTGGAGCACAGGACCCCTACATGGGAACCAGTCAGGTCCTAGCCAGGGAAGATCCATTTAGCCAGGTCTGAGTGGGCAAGTGATGGAGCCTGTGGGTCCAAGAGCCAGGATCCACTTAACTCTCAGCCCCAGCAAAAAGCAGACTTGTCCCACTTGTGCCTTAGGAACACATGGTTGGAACATGAAGGTAGTTATTCAGCCAAAGCTGGGAACCTAGCACCATGTGCACATGTGCCTGAGCACGTGTTGGCATGCATGCTTGTGCACATGCATATGTGTGCTGTGCTCATGTATGAATTCACATACGTGAATATTTTCATGTCTGCACACCTGCACATGTTCACATGTACACATACTTCCTCCTTCTCTAACTCTGTTGACCACAAATTCAAATGCCAGAGGCCCCCTTAACACACAGCCCACTAAAACCACAGACCCTGCTTGTGGTGACCTTTTGAAGGTGACCTTGAGGACAGAGGAGCAACATAGGGCACCAGAGTGCTGGCCCATCAGGCCTGAGCAGTGGGCTGGGAATCAGGTGGCCCAGAAGCCTTGAATACCTTTTTCAGAGCTGAGACTGAGGGCTCAGGGAAGGGAAGTGGACCTACAGGTAATGAGCAGGTTCTGTGCTCAGCCCTCACCCTAGGGGAGCGCTGCTTTTGCCTGAGCCTTGGTTTCTCCACCTATGAAGTGGGGTGAGGGTGGTGCACAGCAGAACTTTAGTATGTCCTTGGCAGGTGTGTAAGGATTGTCCTGGGTCCTGCCTAGCCAGCCTAGAATTCCAGTGTGCTCCTCTGGAAGGTGGTCTGGTCCTGAGCTTCTGTCCCTCTAGGCCCCTCTTTCAGGCAGAGGTCACTAATCTAGACAGAGCCAAGTGCAGCTGCCTTCAAAAGGTCAGTGAATTCAACATCAACAAACACCCACACAGTGCTCCGCCCCAGTCTGGATGCCATGAAGATCTCAAGTGGAGCCTGGCAGCAGTGCTGGGAGCTGGCCACAGGTGGAAGAGGGTTCCTGAGGGCCACAGATCCCTGGGTGACCTTGGGCAGTGCACAAAACTCCAGACCTTCTTCAGAGACTTCTGCCTCCTCTGACCTAAGTCTGTACCCTGGGAAAGCAGCAAGCATTGGAGGCCACACAGGAGGACAAGTGCCTTAAAGTCATTCAGTGACTCAGGCAGAGCTCAGCCCTGCCAAAGTCTCCTCCTGTCTCCTGGGTCCCTCCTATAACCATACAGTATTCCCCTACCCCGGTTCACTGATCCACGGCCACCTGAAGGCCATTGCCTTTAGGGCTGATCAGTGAGCAGAGATGGAATACATACCAGCATGCCCCCAGAGACAACCACACTCCCTGCCTTCAATGATCTGTGACCACAAACTGAGTAACAATTGCTAAGGCTGGCTTCGAACTTGTGCTCTTTCTGCCTCTGCTTCCAGAGTAGCTGTGAGGGTGCACCACCATGATGAGCTTCTGAGTAACCGCTTCTGAACCTCTGTTTCCTCATCTGCAAAATGGGGTAGAAATGGGACCTGCTTTGTAGGGGCCACCAAGGGATAGAGAGCAGCACCAGGGCACAGCAAGTGCCCAGTGGTATCACCAATGACAACAGACAGAGCTGGTACCAGGTCCAACATGTTCTCCTCCAGGCACAAGAGTTCCCAGCTGACCTGATTATTGCAGGAGTACTTCTTACTCAAAGCCCCCATGGATTACCCAGTCATGGGTCTCCCCTCCCTGGAAAACCCCTACCCTTCCCTGTAGCTTGCTCTGCTGCTTCCTCCAAGGCTACCCCTTCCTCTAGGAAGCTCTGAGGTCCACATTCCCTCCTGGGTGACATCTTACTCAGGCCCCCCACCTTCTGGGGGGAGGAAGTGCGGGGGATTGAATGCAGGCCCTCACACAGGCCAGGCAAGCAATTTACCCCACCCTTCATAAACCCAAGTGCCTCTGGCCTCTGTGTGGCCAGTGCTTCAGTGTTCCCCTGTGTTTTCTCATTCATTTGGCTGGGCTCCCTGGGCAGATGCTACCATTTTCCCATTTTACAGAGAGGAAAACTAAGGCTAGCAGAGCTGAAGTCACTTAGAATAAATCCAGGTTCAGTGTGGGTTCTTCACAGGAAGGATCTCTCACACAAAATCCAATCCAAAAGGCTGAGAAGACTAGAGGCTGAGCCAGCTGGGACTCAGGGGTCCCTTTCCTGGGAGATGGCATGGTGGAGAACTGACTCCCAGACCCTTATCTGCAGGCTGAGTGGAGATGGAGGTAGGAAAAATGCCCTAAATAGGCAAGCATGTGCTGCAGAGTGCTGCCTCACCCTCTCCAGATGGTGCCATGGCTCTGTGGCCGTTGCTAGGCACCAGTAAGGCCCAGGTGGGCCCTACCTGTCGTGGAGTGGCCACGCAGCGTGGGGTGGGCACAAGGCCCAGGCAGGAGCAAGGCCGCCTCCGCCTGCCCGCCCTCCTCTCACTTGGCAGCAGCGTGCAGAAGCCATTAGCGCCTGGCAGTCCATGTCCCACAGCTCTGACAAACGCCTTAAATGTTGTCGCCACGGCTCCAGCTGTCCCGCCGGCCGCCTTTACTCTTCATAATAACCAAGTGTCGAGGCTGATTGCAGCAGCAGGACACAGCCAGTATTCAGAGCAGCTTTTATACCGGGCGTTTCTACCTGGCAGCAGGCTGTGCCCACCCTGCCCTCCACCTCCAGGCCTTTGTCTGCCTGTCACCTCAACCTGGGTCCCCAGCATCACCCCCAAGCCAGCCAGTGCCCAGATTTGTGTCCAGGGTGGTGTCTGTGCTACTGCCATCAAAACTGCAAGGTAGCAACAGGAAGGGGTCTCAGCCATCCACACCCAGCACAGCAAGAATCTCAGTGGAAAGATCTGTCTCCTATTCCCACTCTTCTGGGTGACCTCTGCATAGACCCCTGACTTCATCTTGGTCCAGCCTCATCTCTCAGCATTGCTGTCCAGGGAGGCAGGGAGTGGTTAAAGAGCCCAGCCCTGGTGTAGATAAAGTTGGATTCCTGTTTGAATTGTGCCATTTGATAACTGTATGGTGTTGGGCAAGTGACTCACCCTCTCTGAGCCTTGGTGTCCTTGTTGGAATAAGAATAATGATTTGAGCTTCATGGGGGCTTACAGGAAGCATTGTGTGAAACCACAGATGAACAGTGAAAGGATGCCCTATGGAAGAAACTTAGCCATGCTAGTGAGCACAAACACCATGGCCTGCATTGACTACCCTGGCCTCACCTGCCCTCCTTCCAACAGAGAAGCCCACTCTTTTCTACTTCCACATCTTTGCTCCTGCTGAGGATCTCACGTGAAATCCCTTTCCTTTCTCCCTCCATCTGGCCTTATCCTTCAATTTTCATCTGCTGCCCCATCTTCTTTTTTTTTCTTTTCCTTTTTTCTTTTTGGTACTGGAGATTGAACTCAGGGGCCACATCCCCACTGAGCCACATCCCCATCCCTATTTTGTGTTTCATGTAGAGATAGAGTCTCACTGAGTTGCTTAGCACCTCGCCATTGCTGAGGCTGGTTTTGAACTCACAATTCTCCTGTCTCAGCCTCCCTAAGTGCTGGGATTATAGGCTTGTGCCACCGCGCCCGGCTTGCCCCATCTTCTTAAAGCACTCCCAGCTTGGTCTACCCATAACCCTCACCCAGGATACTCAACATTCTCTTCTTGTTGTCTACCTTTATTCTCACACAGTCCTGTGAGCTCTGTCTATTAGAAGACCCATTTTGGAGATGAGATAATCAAGATTCAGAGAGTGGCATCAGCCATTCATATCACTCACACGGCTCCTGGCTCCATCCCATAGGACATCCTGGTTGCTGATCTTTCTCTGTTCAGCCCCAGGTTCTGCTGGAATCAGGGGAGTAAAGCCCCATTGTCTCCAGGAGCTCTGGCAGAGTGGACAAGCACCTCACCTCACCTCACCCTGAGTCTTCCTTCCTGAGGCTCCTAGGTGCAGGATCCAGTATCCAGGACCACTTGGGATTCATTGTGAGGTCCTAGTCACTGAATCATTTGTTCACAGATTCTCTAAGCCACTGATGATACTGGAGAGTAATGGGCAGAGAAAGCTGAAGAATAAATGATTTCTGTTTATCAGTCTTTTCTCAGGGGTGCAGGGGTGATGGTGCAGGTAGCAACAGGGGAATTCATGGTGGTGGTGATCACCAGGAGACAGGAGGCACTAACCAATGTGGCCACAAGGGTGATGGTGATAGCGATGGCAGTGATGAAAGTGATGGTGACAGTTTAAGTGGTGATGGAGATGATGTTGGTAGTGGAGTTGGTGGTGGTGGTGGTGATAGTGATGATGGAGACGATGACTGTACGATGGGGGTGAAATTAGTGATGAAGCTGATGCTGGTGGTGGTGATGGTGGTGGGAATAATAATGACAGTGTTAATGGAAATCATGTTGGTGGTGAGAGAAGTAGTGTTGACAGTGATCATAAGGATATTGGTGGTGGTTAAGGGGAACAACAGTGATGATGGGGGTGATGATGATAATGACTGGGAGTAACATTCTGGCAGTGGCAGGGGTAATGGTGGTGACAGTAGGGGTGGTAGGGCTCTTAGGCCTCCCTGTGGAATGTACCTCTTGGAGCAGTCTGCCAAGCAGCCTTCACCTGCTCATGGGCTATGACCTAGCTGGAAGCAGGATGCAGTGGGGCTTGCTTGGTTCTCTTTTTAACCTCCAGTGAGCACAGCCTTCTGGGTAATGAGATGCAAATTGACAGAAAAGACAATGAGCCAGCCTACGGCCGGTGGGGCAGCTTTTAGAGTCGGACTGATTGCCTCCGTGCCAATTTGCATGGCATTAGCTGTGCACATCTCTTCCAACAGGCTTGTGCATTTCATCAGAGGTCACCCATATGGTTGCATCCTATAAAAGGTGGCAACCTGTGACCCCGGCCTGGGTCAGAAGCAGGAACACTCTGACCCTGTCCTGAACAGGGTTATAAGATGTGGCTTCAGGGAGTCTGCCTAGGCCTGTGGGGAAGTACAAGGGATGTGAGGCTCCATGGTTAGCCAGGGAGAGGCCAGAAGTCAGACTGCAGGGGGCAGGCCTGGGAGGTGTGTTTGGGGCAGCCCCTATTTCCATCTGAGTGTGACACAGAAGTGATAAATAGGCCTCAGGCAGGAGAGACCTAGCCCTGGCCTGGAATGCCTCAATATAGGTCCAGGCTCTGTCCCTAACTGACACAGTGGCCTGGGAAGGCCCTCTAGACCTTGGCTACCCTATTGTGTGTAGAGCCAGCGGGCTGCTGACCTCATGGACTCCACTTTGAAGGTGATGATCATCAAAGCAGGCCCTGTCTGTGGTGCTCAGCAAGAGTGGCCCTAGTCCAGTCCAAGCCACACGTTGCCACATTCTGCGCAGTCCTTCTATCACTGTCACTATTACTCAAGGCTAGGTCTGGGGTCATTCCCCAGGCACCCTGCTGGTCACCCTCTTGCCCAAACCCAACCCTATTGGCAGCCCTGCCCATCCTTCCAGTCTCTGTCCAGGGTCATGAAAAATCTGGCCCAACCTACCATGGGGTCCCTGCTGCCATGGTGGGCTGGGGGCCCCTCCCCTGCTACCCTTGCTCTCTCAGACCTGAAAATCCTCTGACCCAGTACAACCCATGACTACTACTTCATGCCGGTTCCACAGGACAGGACATAATAGTGCTGGGGCTCTCCCCTCTGCCCTCCACTCCCAGCCTGGCCAGTGCCCCCTCAGGCACATTCCAGTGCCCATTCGGCCCCGCCTCGCTCTTCACTGTCCCACTCTTTCTCCTGAGGTTGGGCCTAATCAGAGCTAATCAGAAAATTATGAGCTGCCTGATTACTGATTAGATTCCTAATGTTAATAGAGTCGAGAAGGGCCTGCTTGGGCTGTGTTTTAGGAAAAAGTATAAAAATAACATCATGGGAAGGGAGCACGGTGGCCGGGTGGTGCTCAGGCTCTAGATGGGTTGGGGGACTTGGATTCAGCTTTCTGATGGAAATACATTCCATAGTAGAGGGGGTTCCTAGCACTCTAAATTCTGCCAGCAAATTTGTGAACCCAAGCAGCTCTCACTGCAGAGTCCTCTGTGGAACGAAGTTAAGTGGGATATTTTAAAAAGTGGTATACCTGGTGGTACACCACATGACAGCAGGGCTATGCCACATCTGTCCTGCTTACAGATGCCTAGTACAGGCCAGGCCCATAGTAGGTGCTCAATAAACATCTGGTGATAGAAAGGAAAGGGTCATATTAACTCCTTCCTATAGGAAATTTCACCATCCTATGTCCTGTCCTTGAGCCATGGTGGGGTATAGAGACACATGAGAAGATACCTTGGAAAGGGATGTTAGATGATGTCATGATAATGCACTGGTATTGGGCCAAGGCAGGGAGTACCTGATCCCTAGGGACTCAACTTCTGGCTTCCTTAGTCAGATGAAGTACACATGTCCACCTCCCCAGCTTTACAGTCCTGCAGAGCCCAGTGACTTTTGCTTCCTGACCATTTCATTGCTGATTTGTCATCAGCTGGATGGGGCTGGTGGGTTACATTTTCACAAAGTCCAGGGTCAGCAGTTCAGACCCCAGAGGCAGCCATATGAGCTCCTCTGCATGGGCACCAGTGACATCCACACTTCAACCTCAGCCTCACCCTATGTACTTTCCCTTGTACCATCTTGGATCCCTGTTCTCTGTCATCAGTACTATTACTGGCCTGGCCTCTGTCATCTCTATCCCAGGAAACCCAGAGCCTCTAAGCCAACAGGCCCCTGGGGGCACCTCCTGACTCATCCCTGCTCCATTGACCATGATGGGAACCTGAGGCCACTTAGCACTTCTATGCTGAGCTGGCCTGTGTCCAGCATTGGAGCCACATAGATCAATGAATCAAGTGTCTGCCCTGAGGGACCACATTTGGGATGGAGTCAGATGCACGTGCAGTGATGGGAGCCCCACAAGGGATCCTGGAATCCAGCCTATTCAGGTCACTAGACTTCCTGGAGGAGATTCCCAAACACCAGCTCTAAAAAATGAGGCAGAACAGGACAGTGAGGGGAAGAGGAAGACCAGTCCAGGTTCGGGACACAGCACAAACAAGAGTACAGAACCTGAGCATGGCAAGAAGGCAGAGTTCAAGGTCAGCATGGTGGAAGAGTAATGAGGTTGACAGGGCCCTATCAAGGATGGCAACAGGAA
This sequence comes from Geosciurus inauris, assembly GCA_004024805.1. NCBI lineage: Eukaryota > Metazoa > Chordata > Mammalia > Rodentia > Sciuridae > Geosciurus > Geosciurus inauris. Next base: position 103,472 of record PVHX01004380.1, read on the forward strand.
GGGAGGCACAGTCAGGGCACCCAGGAAACTGATAGGGACACAGGAGCCAAGGTGAGAGTACAGGGGTCTCTGAAGGTCCAGGAAAGTGAGTTCATGCCAGATAGCTTGGATGGGAGGGTCTAAAGTTGAGTTGAGGAGCTCTAGAAATATCTGGCCAGAAAGGTGAGAAAGGGTCATAGGAATGGGGGTTTCAATGGGACAATCTTTGAAAAGTGACAGTACAGCTTTGGTGGGGTTGAATGAAGATGCTCTGGTGGGCCCAGGGTTCCGCTGTGGCTGGATGAGCTTGGAGGTCAGGCTGCGATGCCGGGGACAGTGAATAGCAGCTCCCAGTAAAGGCAGTGCTGAAGAGAGAGACAGCCCATTAGCACAAACTTCAGAAGAAATAGGTCAAGCTAAAGTCGGAGGGCCCATGTGCACCAAGGTGGGGGGACAATCAGGAGCCCCCTGGGGAGGTGAAGCAAGGAAAGGAGAAACACAGAACCTAGGGTTATGACTTCAAAGTGGGTCCACATCCTGCCCTCTATCCATGCCTGCTTTCCAACCATCTCCCCACAGCCCTGGGAGGGCAGAACAGGGTTCTGGTTCCCATTTTATAGGTGAGAAACAGAGCCAGAGAAGTGAGAGCATTGCCTCCCAAATGACATGCTGGTTCAGTTGCTGAGCCTCAGGGATTGGCGGGTATTGTCAAACACAAGTGGCACACTCATGCCCACATGTGTTTGTCTCTAGAATGTGTTTGTCTCTGATGAGAGGACAGGAGGTGGTAACATGCTTCATTGATACACTCAAATAATACCATGCACCTTTGACACCCTTACCTGATGATATCTGTATGACTGTTTAAAGGATGAGAGAAACTTCAATGAATTACACTGGGTCATAATACAAAGGAAGGAAAACTGACAAAATTATGAGAAATTCCATCTGCCTCATCAGGGACTGATTCACGTGCAGAGATGTATGGGTTTCATGCCAAGGTTCAAACAGAGGTACCAGCAAGGTTAGTGGGTTCTTCCTCATTTGTGCCCTTGAGGGCTGGGCTGGGCAAGAAAGCACTTTAGACCAAGTTCCTGCAGCCTTGGAATGCACCTGAGATGGCCCTTAGTTCAGAGGCTTCTCAGAGGAAGACACCTCTGTGCACCTGGGCTCTGGAGCCACAGTCCAAACGCAGACCTGAAACCATTGGATATATTGGTTTATTCTTCATTGAGGCACCTCTCACAGGTGCTCAATAGGGCGCCCAGGAACAGCAGCATGACTTGCTACAGCAGGAACCTGCAGTCCAAGAACCAGACCTGTCCTTCCCTACCCAACTGGGAAATCCTGTCTGATCTGAAATTCAAGCCTCTGGTACACCAGGTGGCCCACATTTGCCCTCCTGTTTTAGTCAGCTTTTTCACCGCTGTGACTAAGAGAACTGACCAGAACAATTGTAGCAGAGGAAAAGTTTATTGGAGGGCTCACAGTTTCAGAGGTCTTAGTCCATAGAAGACTGGCTCCATTCCTCGGGGCTCAAGGTGAGCCTGAACATCATGGCAGGAGAGTGTGGCAGAGGGAAGCAGCTCATGTGATGACCAGCAAGCAGAGACACCATTCTCCAGATATAAAATATATACCCCATAGCCACGTCCCCAATGATCCACTTCCTCCAGCCACACCCCACCTGCCCCCAGTTACCACTCAATTAATCCCATCAAGAGATTAATTCACTGATTAGGTTAAGGATATGCCCCAATCTTTTCTCCTGCAAACCTTCTTGCATTGTCTCACACGTGAACTTTTGGGGGATATCACATCTAAACCATAACACCTCCTCATCTCCATCACAGTCTACCCTCACTTATTCATATTTTTCCTGGAAAATTGAAACACAGGCCGGGTGCAGTGGTGCACGCCTGTAATCCCAGCACTTTGGGAGGCTGAAACAGGAGGATCATGAGTTCAAAGCCAGCCTCAGCAACAGTGAGGCGCTAAGCAACTCCGTGAGACCCTGTCTCTACATAAAACACAAAATAGGGCTGGGGATGTGGCTCAGTGGTCGAGTACCCCTGAGTTCAATCCCTGGTACCAAAACAAAAACAAACAAAAAAATTGAAACACAGGCTGTCCCTTCCAGGCAGCATCGAACATCGAAGGGCTCAGGAATCAATAGCCAAGCCTGTGCTGCCCACAGGGAGCAAGGAAGCCCAGGCCTAGGCAGTGGCTGTCCCACTACAGGAGACAACTCCAATCAGTTTCTCCCTGCTATGTTTATTCTGACCTTTTTTTTTCTTTTAAGAAAAAAAATCCATTTTACTAATGTCTTTTTATATCAACTTGTGGAGGGTATGTATGGCTGGTGAGAGAAAAGGTCAGGGAGCCTGTCACTGCCAACAACAGCAAGAGCCTTATATGAGGGCCTTCCCCCAGGAACCCTTTATGCTAGAACTGCTTGTTATTTCCATTGGGGATTTTTGGTTGCTAGAATTTTGGTCTAGGACTTGAGTAGTTTTCTTTGTTCTGGTTGGGGTTTTGTCTCTAAGCTGGGTTAATGTAGAAAAGGTGCCATGTGAAGATGAATTATGGACAGAGGCTAAGCACATCCAGTACAGGTGTAGCAGGGAGTGGAAGAAGGGGCCTCAGAGGATAGGCAAGGCTGAACGTGCACCCTGCACCTCAGGAAAGCAAAGCCAACATGCATTCCATCACCGACCATGCATCCTCTTGGGTCCTGGCCAGCCCCCTCTGCCCATCCTAGGTCACGTCCCTTCTTCCCTCAGAACTCAGTAGAATGGGAGGTTGGTACAGGACTTCCCCTCAGAAGATTATGGTGCCCATAAAACTGAGCACATCATGTGCTGTGGATGGCAGCAGTCAGAGCCATTGAAGTGACCATCGCTCATGTGGCCGGCACTATCAGCGCATGTGCTGCTCCCAGACCACATGTTGTGCAGGGATGGAGCCAAGCTGGGATTCTCCTGCTCCCTGACTGCTGATGTACTTGCTTAGAGCAGGTTGTGGACAGACACGCCAATGCCTGTTCAAGGCTAAGGCTATAAGAAGGAGACACCAAAAGGCCAGTACCCTCCCGACCCTGCCTGCCTTTCTGCCCCTATTGTCAGCCCTGGGGCTCCAGCTTCCTCCTTGCTAAGCTGCATCTTGCTTCGTTATTATGCAGATATTTTAATTATGCAGATATGTTTTTAGACAGTTTTAAATATGTATATTATTTACTCATTAGACCATAACAGCTCTGGAAATTGGAAATCTGTATTTAGTATCTATCAGTGCACAATACAGAGCTAATACAGAACCCACGGTTAGGGGGGTTCTGTGGCACTGTGAGAGGGCTGGGCTGGGAAGGAGCTGCTGGGTATCTCCTCCTGGGATCTGGATCCAGTGACACCAAGGTTGAGGGGTGGGCTTGGGGCAGCATCTGGAAGGCCCATTCCTGATCCCCTCTCTTGGGTGAAGTTGCAAAGGAACCATTCCTGAGTGGGAGGGCAGCTGAGCCCAACCAACCAGGCCCCAGCTGGCCAGACCAACTCCCTCCCTAGGATGTTCTCTCTCCAACATTGCTGGTCTTTGGCAGCAGGTAGGTGGGAGATGCTCCCCTGTACCATGTCCTCACTAGAGGCCTGAGGCAATGGCACTAATGCTCTAAGCCTCACTCCCTCAGTTGCAAAAAAAACTAATCCACTTCTTAGGTGTCTTGCAGTCCTTCACCTAGTGTTGGGGTTACCTGCACCAGGTGGTAATCCTTGGTACAGGGTAGGTGTTGGAGCCATGTCTGTGTTAGCCTGTCATTGTTACCTTCCTCCCAGCCCTCTGGCAGTGTTCTTGGGGCATCTGTATTAGGTACTGGCACTCTGCCCTGGGCTTGCTGCCCCTAGCCTCCTCAGAGTTCCCCCTCCATCATAGTCTGCCTGGCTCAGTCACCAATGCTCCAGATAAACATCCTGCACTCCATGAGTTCAGGGCCTTTTATTCTAAGCCACTCATATCCCCTTGGAAGCAGGAGTAGCTATAATTAAGTCCAAAAAACTCTTGTCTTTCCCTCTGGGCTGTACAGTTGAACAAGTCCTATTTGATGGGCAGTTACTCCTCAGCCCCTTGGGCACCAGCCCTAGGAAAAGGTGCTCCCAGGTGAAGGGAGGAGGAAGGGGGCTGAGGAGAAGTGGGGCACCCAGCCTGACAAGAGGAGAGGGCTCTCTAAGAGGATGGTATGCCTGAGGGCTCCAGCCCCCAACACTCCAGTCTTTACCCTCCAGGTGTTGGCCTCTGAGGAGTGCCCACCATGGCCCAGGTCCCTTATCTCATGTTGTCTGTTTCAGCTTCCCAAAGCTAAGAATGTTTAATGTAGTGAAATTTGAAGGTACTAGTGGAGGGGCTGCTCCCCAGGGGAGTATTGTCCCCAGCCCAGCTCACTGCCAGTCCTCTTTTTTCTTGCCTTTTCTTGTAAGAACCGTTCCCGGAGCTGAGGGAAATTGATTGTTAAGTGAAACTCTCTGATAATTGCCTCTGAAATGCCCGCTGTTATCATGATGGACTTGGCTGTGAGCCTACTGCGGTTCCCTCCAATGCTATGACCAAGATGGGGAGACGTTGCAGGACAGGCAAGGCACCATCAGTGACTTCACAGCAGTAGCTCCTCTTGGGCAGCCCTCACCCCTCAAGAAGTGCTGAGGAAAGAGATACACACCTGGGATCTCCCACCTGCCAGACTCAACATAGGCCTCTACACAGGTGCAGAGACATCCTGACTTTGATTTAGTAGACATTCATTGTACACCTACTGGATGTCATAGCCAAGTTACTGTGAACTTGAGAGACACTACATACTACCACCACCAAACTCATAGTTCAAGGGGTTCCCTGAATGCTATGATGAGGACAGGCAGGGGCCTGGCAGAGGTTAAGGAGTTTTCAAGGATGAGAGTGAACCAAGCTAGAGGAGTCTGGACAGGAGTGGATAGGAAGGGGGCAGCATGTGCAGGAGCCTGGCAGCAGGAAGACCAGGGACCGCAGGTGGCTCCAAGAGCAGAACTCAGAATCCAAGCAGAGAGCAGCTCCCAGGGGAACTGGCATTCAGGGTCAGGGCTAGGAATAAGCATATCTTTCCCAGACAATCAGGCACCCCAGAGACAAGACCAAGCTGTGACTCCAGTTTGACCCCTGCTGTGCTGGGCGTCCTAGTAGATTCTCCCCACACCTCCGAGCCTGTTTCCTTTTCCATCTTGCCTGCCCGGGCCCATCAGGAAGACTCAGGAGAAATGGGAGGGAAGTGCCAGGAGGATGAACCACGGGGTAGGTTAAGCATGGCCTCCCAGCCATGCCTGAACAGACCTGGGCTCTATGAGGAACCCATACAGGAACCCAAGGCTCTGAGTACCCAGCCTGGGCCAGGCAGGTAGGCTAAGCTCAGAAAAGTCCCGGCCTGAGGACATGCCCTGCCTGGCAAAGGGGAAGGGGAGCCCATGGGATGCATAAGCACAAAAGGAAGTTTTCAGAGAGGATATCACAGTATGTATCAGTGGCCCAGTCTGAGAGGGCTGACCGGGCAGAAAGAACAGATAACAGAGAAATGCCCAGAGTGGGCAAAAGTCTGCAAGAGAAACCCCAGTGGACAGGCTGCCTAAAGACAGCTGTTGACATTGAAGGAAGGGAATTGCCAAGAACCTACCCACCCTCTGAATGGGTGCAGTTACTATCTCCAGTTCACAGAATAATGAAGGACAGAGAGGTAAAGCCACTGCTTGAATAAGCCACTTTGAACCTAGGCCAGGGCTTCAGGCTGTGGTCTCCACTCAGGGGCCATTTTGCATACTGTAGGTGGTCCCGGGCCTCTCACCTCTCATCCTCAGCCTGATGGGACCTTGTGCAATTGTAGTCTGTGCCCTCCACCCCAACCAACTGCCTGGCCCTTCTTCCCACACCGCCAAGCCTGCCTTTTTAGCAGTTTCCACACGTCCAGCGCCCGGGGATGGACTGATTGATCTGTAACACCAAAAAAAATAATAATGGCTTGATCGTTACTGAGGATTAAAAGTAATCCTTTCGCTGTGGCTATTGCGACTCCGTTATTCACGAGTCAGCGGGCCGACCCAGGCCTTTGAGCCCATGGGACTCCATGAGCTCAAGAAGGCTGGGGGTTGGGGCTCTCCCTCTCGGGGTCTCCCTTGCCTTGTCTGCTAAGCTTTTGGAAACAGAGGGACCTGTGGCCTGTGGCATGTGTGTTCTTGGAGACTTTGACTCTCACCCTTAGAAAGTGAAGAAACTGGAAGCCCCTGGCCAGGGTTGGATGTAGAGGTGAAAAGGGATTGTTCCTCAGGACAGTGGACCACTTTGGAGATTCACACTCATATCAATTTGATGTCTGTGGCTTTTCTATAGCTAGAACCTGACCCCCTCTGACCCAACTCCATCTTTTATGAAGGGCAGTGGCCTCCACAGACCCTTACGTGGGTAGATCTGGGGTCCCTTGGAAGGTAATGGGACACTGGCTAAGGGAAGAGAGGACACAATGATTGCTCGAGAGTCACCCCTTGAGTGCATCTTTAGAGGCTGCCTCCCCATGCTTTATAGATCTTCCAGGCCAAGTGCTGAGCTTGGTACTGGTACATAGTAGGCATTCAGTTAATAGTAGTGATAAGTGTTGTTAACTGTACATGCTGTACCCTAAAGTCCTCCATACAAGGACACTGCAGGTTTGTGAATTGGGGGCCTCATACATCCCTGGAGGTTGGTGTCTGGGGAGTATTTTTTTTTATTTATTTTATTTTTAGTTGTAGGTGGACAGAATATCTTTATTTTATTTTTATGTGGTGCTGAGGATCAAACCCAGTGCCTCACGTATGCTAGGTGAGCACTCTACCACTGAGCCATAACCCCAGCCCTGGGGAGTATTTTTGATTTAGGCCAAGAGGAAGCCCCAGGATGGAAATGAAAGATATGAGTGGGCCCTACAGGACTTCAAGGAAACATTACCTTTTTTATGCAGAGCAATAAGTGGGGACAGAGGACAGCCACACAATCAGATCTACACTCTGAGATGAAGCTTCAGGTGTTGAGCAGGGAATAGATGCAGAAGGACAAGAGAGGACATGGGTTCCAGGTGCAAGACAGAGCCTGAGCCAATGGGTGAATAGTAGGTGATTTGATGATGTCAGACATGGGAGGTAGGAGGCAGAGGTTCCCAGGTGGATGGGCCTGTTCCAAGAGGAAGTGGTTGCAGTTCAGATGCATGGAGTGTCATCCCAAGGAAACATCCAGGAGCTCTAGTTGGGTGCAGGATTGGAGGCAAGATATGTGAGGCTTGTGGCTATTGAAGCCCCAAGATATGGGAATGAGTTAGGGGGTCAGAGGACAGTGTGAGTCCCACCCAAACAGGCCCTGCAGCAAAGGGTGGGAAGAGGACAAGAGAAGGAGGTGGAGGCCAGGAGAGGGTCGGCATTGTGAGGTGAGGGGCTTTGACTTAAAAAGTACTCAAAAAGGGCAGGAGCCAGGCCCAGCAGAAGTGGGGATGGCTCTGACAGCCCCTCACACTGCCAGCTGTGACTTCCTGCTCCAGGAGAATGGTAGCCGCAGTTCTACATGGGGCTCCCTCACTCCCCACTGCCCTGCTGTTCCATGCTTCAAAGAAGAAAAAGCTAGTTTCCCATTTTCCCCTAACAGGCAGCTGTCAGGCTTTATTAGACCCACTCTCTGGGGCCCACGTGCCACATCAGGCCTGAACTGATGGGTGGGGATGAGGTATCTTGAATACCAAGGGACCAGGTCCTTCTAAGGATTGCTGGAGGCCTGGAGGCAAGACTGCACTCCACCCAGAGGATGAGTGGTGTGGGGTAAGGGACCAGCTTCATTGGGCATGGTGGGCCCCACAGGAGGTGGCCTTTGGACCTTGGTCATGGGCTGAGCAAGGTGGATGTGATGATGAGAGCTGGCCCAGGGCCACAGCCTGACCCAGGCTCTCTGTGTGACCCTAGGCAGGATGCTGGCTATTCCATGCTTGGGTACCCTCATCTGAGGAGAAGCCATAATGGCACCATGTCAGACCCATTGTGAATAGTAACAGATGAACATGTGTCATGGCTGCAGGAGGGCGTCGCATGCGGTTGGTGGCCAGCTCATTCTATTGACTGGCATTAGGATTAACAGGACATCACTGAACTCAGCTCTACACGAGGCCTCAGAGGGCCAGACTCAGTTCTATCTTTGGGAGCTGCAAGACTTCCTGAGGGACAGGATCCATGATCTGAGCTCGGGCCCAGAGGGTGGCCAGGTCCTAGTGCCTCCTGTACAAGCCTTTTTGATGTGCTGAGTTCCCACAGCAATAAGCCTCCTGCTCCTAGCTACTCCTGCCCTAGTGGTTCTGCCTGTTTGTATTAGGGTCTCCAGACTAATCTGTGAGAGACAGGGCTTTGTCTTCCATATCTCCACACATCAGCATAGTCTGGAACTGAGCATGGCCAGTGACAGGTGTGGCACAGACAGGCACACAGCTATGCTCTCAGGGTCACTTTGCTCCTAGGCATAGGTGTCACTGGTAGAAACCACTGAAGCCAGCACAAAGGATGGGCCAGACTCTCATGGATAGAGGGCTTGACACCCTGTGGGAAGGGGCTTAGGAAGCTGAGAGAAGGCCAGCGGGCCTGGGTGCGCAGAGGTGGGCTATGGGTCTGAGCATGTTGCAGTAAAGGAGCACCAGCGAGGCACTGTCACTTGTGGGGGCTCAGCCTCAACTGGGGAGGCCGACCCTCATTTGTAGGCGGTATGGAGCACCACTCTGGCTTCCCCAGGCCTGAGTGCTCAAGCCATCCTCTGGGCAGTATACACTGCTGGGCTGAAGAGCAAGGACTCTCACTGAGAAGCCACTGTGGGCATTCTGTGCAATCTTCCCTTCTCCTGTGGAAGTAAGCAGTGGCCAGGGAGGTGCCCTCACAACCAGCTAGGCTGAGGAACCCCTGAGGGTCTGGTGGGATGAGGGAAAAGGAGGCCCTGAGTTGGCCTGGCTCCAGGGAGTGCCGGAGATGAAGAAGGCTTTGGGGTGGGCATGGAGCAGGCAACCCACCTCAGCCTCTGACCTCCCTGTCCTCTGTCCCTCAGAGACTGGCGGATGCTGCAGAGAACTTCCAGAAAGCCCACCGCTGGCAGGACAACATCAAGGTAAGAACCACAGCATCTTTGCCAATACCTAGGGTATACTACCCCCAGTAAGGTGAATTTGAGGGCCAGGAAGCATCCAGAGTGCTTTCCAGACACAGTGGGGTAGGGGGTGGCATTTAGGGGTCATAAAGTAGAACTGGAAGCTTTTATCAAAAAATCCCAGGCTCCCCCTTAGTTCTGGACCATGCATAGCTGAGATGAGCTCCCATGTCACTCCAGAGGAGTCATTAGACAGCCTATGAGTAGACAGGCTGCTCCAAAGTGATCCTCCCAAAAGAAGATGCTCCAGTTCTTGGAGAGACCCTGAGTCAAAGAGATCCCTTGAGCTGGGTGTGGTGGCGCACGCCTGTAATCCTAGCACTTTGGGAGGCTGAGTCAGGAGGATCTCGAGTTCAAAGCCAGCCTCAGCAATGGTGAGGCACTAAGCAACTCAGTGAGACCCTGTCTCTACATAAAACACAAAATAGGGCTGGGGATGTGGCTCAGTGGTCGAGTACCCCTGAGTTCAATCCCTGGTACCAAAGAGAGAGAGAGAGAGAGAGAGAGATCACTTGACTTCATCTGAGACTTAAAAGCAATAGGTAACCTGGAAAAGATGCTGAGAGAAGATGGTATGTGTATCCCCTTCCCCACCCTGAACAGAAGCCTTCCTCCCAGGAGACCCTTAGGCTGGGCCCAGGAGACAAAGCTGTCAGTCACAAAAGGCTCTCCTTCCACCATGAGAGCTCAGAAGGGGCTCACTCAGATTCCTTGGAATGGAATGAGAGGCTCAGGAGCAGAGGGCCCAGGGTGTGAGAGGGGGAAGGGCAACCTTGGCAACCAATTTGTGACTGGGACTGGACACACCTGTCCTCTTTCTGTCAGGCCAGTGTCAGGATTCCCAGATTCAGGGAAACCTCAGTGCCAGGGGTGATAGAACCCTCAGGGACCAGACCAGTTGGCAGGGCTATGTCTGGGCTATGCCTCCTGGTGGTCTCCTTGCTAAACATAGGGAGGGGCAGGGCAGGGTGGTACTAAGATCTGCCCCAGGGACCTAGGAACCAGTAAGGAGGGTAGGGTGGGCCAGGCACATCCAGACTCATCTGCCCCAGGGATAAGGTCATTACTTATCTAATGAGAAAATGGGTACAGACTGGTTAGGCCTACCTAAGGCTACCTGTGGTGGCAGAGATGCATACTTGGCTATTGGGTACCAGAGGACTCATGCCTATGATCTAGGCCTCTAAACATTCCTTGTTCCCCATCCCCCCAGGCCACCCTGAGCCTGCCCTGCCTTGCCCACACAGTCATTTTCTTCCTTTGCTCTCTGGTGGGTGCTGAGTGCTGCCCTTAGAGTTCACATGGGGTTGGGCACAACAGATAATCAGGGGGTGGGATCAAACCCAGGGCCTCATGCATACTAGGCAAGCACTCTATCACTGAGCTACACCCCCTAGTCCCAGATGACTTTTTAAGATGAAAAAACAAATGAGCTAGTGACTATCTAAACCAATCCCCTTCCCCAGAAGCCTGAGGACTGATCCTCCTCTCCCTCCCCATCACTGAACCCCATGCCTTCCTCGACCCCTTGATCAGAAATGTGCACGGCAGCAGCCATTGGGTCTCACTCACCATTCACACCAAGCTGTCACCTCTAGACAATCCCTGTGTGATAGCTCCACCTGCAAGACCCATCCCTGAGTCTGTACTCAAGGGCCAAGGATTTGGCAGCTCCTGCCTCCCTTGCCAGCCTTGCTCCCTATTCCCCTCCTCCCGTGTCCCACCACACCAAACACTTCACTCCAGGCCCCTTCCTGGTCCTGGGCCTTTGCTGGTCTCTGCCTAGAAGGCCCTCCATTTCTCCTGGAGCCCAGCTCATCTGTCCCTTCCCTGGAAAGCTGCTTTCTCTCCCAGCCCATCAACCCTTCTGTCCTCTACCATCTAGGACCCTCTGCTCCTGCTCAGTTCTTCCTTTGTTTCCAACCACTGGATTCTTCCTCTCCTTCACAGACAGGCTTGTGGAACAGGCACAGGAGTTAGGGGATAAGGAAAAGACCTGCCTTCTGCCGATTTTCTGTCCTTCCCAGTCTAGGTCCTAAATGAGGACAGAGGCTGCCATAGAGCCGGGCGCGGTGGCACACGCCTGTAATCCCAGCACTTTGGGAAGCTGAGACAGGAGAATCACAAGTTCAAAGCCATCCTCAGCAACAACGAGGTGCTAAGCAACTCAGTGAGACCCTGTCTCTAAATAAAACACAAAATAGGGCTGGGGATGTGGCTCAGTGGTCGAGTACCCCTGAATTCAATCCCTGGTACAAAAAATAAAAATAAAAAAGAGGCTGCCATGGCCCCAAACACATTTTATCTTTTTGATTCTGCAGAAAATCCAAAATTTCCCAAGGTTATCCTGCTAGATCCTTGGCCCCTAAATTTCAGCCACTTCCTGAGGCAAGAACGGCTTATTCCAGGCCAGTATGGACACCAAGGAGGCCTATCAGGAAGGAAAGCCAGGGTTCAGGGACACCCAGAGGGTGCTGAGAGATGCTGCCCAAAGACCCACTTTCACAGCAAGGGCTTCATTTTCCCCATTTGGCAAAGATCTGGTTCTCCTTGGCACTATCAGCTCAGCCATGGCAAGTGAAGTGGTCACGGGGCTCTAGGGTGTCATGTCAATGATGGCATGGATGCACCTTTTGCCATACCCACCCTTTGCCCCTGGTTGCCTCTGATGAGACAAGAGTAGTCTCTGGATGCCTCCCCCCCCAGCTTGACCTGAGGTGCCACAGCTATAGGTATGACCACAGGCAGCATTGACCACAAGGCCAGCAGCAGGCTCTTGTTTGCCTGATGCTCCCACTCTCCTCCCACTGTCCATCAGTGTGCCTGCCAGCCTGTCCCTCCTACTGCCAGAGATACTCAGGTGGGGGGTTCTAGTTATGCCTTCCTTACCAGCTTCAGGGTCGTTGCTGTTCCCGGGAAGCCCTGCAGCAGCCATGCCTGCCAGGCTGCAAGGCATTAGTGCTAATGTAGGCCCATTAGCCTTTAGGCTGACCAGCAGGGCCCTGGCTGCCAAGAAGTGCTGGCAGCAGAGTTGCAAGCAGAAGCTGGACTGAGGCTGGAAAAGGGGTGGTGTTCTGCCCCTTACAATCACACCATCCACCTCTGAAACCACATCTTCCCCACTGACCTTCAGGAGGTGACAAAAAGCCATGTTCCTCCTTGCACTCAGGAGAGATACCTGGCCTGTGCCACAGTCCCCACCTCAAGCACACGCCCTTTTCCCATTTTCTCAGATGCTCTTATCCCTACTGCAAAGGACAAGGCCTAGCTCTCCCTTCCAGCCCCAGCCTTAGGATTGGCCCCCCTGCCCACAGTCCTCCCCCATTTGCCGCCTCCATCAGAGATGATACCCAGTGCAGTGCCCAGACCAGGGTCTCACTGGGCTCACCTGTCTGCCCCCCACTTACAGCTCCTCTAGGACAGGAGCAGTTGAACCTGACTCAGAGCCATCCACCACCTGTCCATGCTGTCTATGTCCCTCACCAGGTGTTCCATTGACAGAGTGACTAAGAATGGTTTTCTTACCTCTGAGATGAGGAGAGTATGGAGTTTGGGGCAAAAGGAATGCTCTGCTTATGAAGCCAGACTGGCATTCACTGTACAATTCACTCCACAATCAAAAGAGTGGCCTTCCCTGTGCCAATAGCACATAGCAGGACTACATGCAGACTTCTAAGGAGCAGATAATAATGGTATAATACATCAGCCTACACACAATCCCACTGACCCCAGTCAGGGACTTAGGGGATTCTGGAGTCTTCAGGATCAGACCTGAGATGAGATGAAGGGGACAAGGTCAGAACATAAAATGCCCTATACCCCTTCCTAGTCCCCGGCCATGACCCCACTAGCCATGGCAGGAGCAGGGAATCTGTAGCCACAGCCCTGGACAGGCCAGACCCTTGGTCAATAGGGAAACTGTGGCCCTGATTAGCAAGTAGCACATCCCATGGTCCCTCAGACAAGCAGCAGGTGCTCTAGTACCCATAACACTTAAGGCAGATGAAGATAGGCCACCTGCTGGACCGTGCCTGGTGCCAATGCCACACTATGCCAGCAGTGTGTGCCATTTAACCTCCCCCACCAGAGGAGAGCTGGGCCAGGGTATGAGTGGGGAGGGAGGAGAGGCCACTGGCCCCAGGGCCACAGTGCCAACACCAGAACCTACAATGAGGCCATGCTCTGGGAGTCAAATGAAAAGAACAGCCCTGCCCTGGGGAGTCTGATGGGGATGTCAGTCTGCCCAGGGAAGTCATGGGGAAGGTAGCTCTACCTGAGGAATCTAGATGGGGGCTGTGATGGCAGGTCCAGGCCAGAAGAGTTGACTGAATAGGACAGGTGGCCTCCCCAGCCTGGGGGTCTGACCTACCATAGGGCCCTCTGCCTGCCTACCTGCCAAGCTAGCGACAGACGGCTCTCTCAGAAAACAGTCCTCTTGGCTGGACTGAGCTGGCAGTGGGCCAGGGCAGGAAGACCAAGTGTCCTCACTGGGGCAGCTAGGTACCCGGCCTGGGCCCTGCACTGGAGCTGGTGGGCAGGTGGCAGTCATGTCTGGCTAGCCTCAGCAGCCACCTTCCAGAGCATCAAACCCGATGACAATTGCTATTCCCCACCCGTCCCAGGCTTTCTTCCTCACCCTGTACCCTAGCTGCCAACACCCCTCGTGCTTGCTTAGGCTCAGCTCCTGCTCAGGAACAGATGTATCATATACTCACATATACCCATATCTGTCATCTGTGTACACAGTTTCATGTTGGGGAGTGATGTGTGTCACCTGGGGTCAGGGGTGATTCCCCCACTCCTTGCCTAGTTTGAGCAGAATGACCCCTAAAGTATCAGGTAACGAAGGTGGGGTCAGCAGTGTGGACCTCAGACATTAAGGGCACCTATTTTACCCCATCCAGGGGTCTTTACACACTCAGCCCCTCCTGGGAGCTGTGGAAGGCACAAGAGGGCCTCTGTGGGTAGGGTCAGCCCTGCCTCCTGGAGGGGCCCAGCTCTGTAGTTCTTGGTCCTCTTTGCACCCTCAGAGAAGGCATCGTTATCCTGACTTAGAAATGGGAAATGGAGACCTCACAGAGGCTGCATGATTTAACCAGTCACCTCATAGGTGAGATGGGGTGACTCCTGAGAGTCCTCATGGGGCTACTAGCATAAACCTAGAGGCTGAGACCTGGCTTCACCTCAGTCTTTATTCACTGCTCAGAGCTCACACGTGTCCCACTCAGAATTTGAACTCAGGACCCTTTGCCAATGTCCCTGCCCCCATTCATTAAATAACACTTCTTCCTTGTTGCAAAATCCAGAAAGGGAGTCACAATGTGGCCATTAAGATTCTGTACAGGGGCTGGGGTTGTGGCTTGCCTGGCACATGTGAGGCACTTGGTTCAATCCTCAGCACCACATAAAATAAAGGTATTGTATTCATCTATAACTAAAAACTATATTTAAAAAAAAAAAGATTCTGTACAGACCAAGGCAGATAGAGTCTTTCCCCGGGACCCTCCTACCATACCCTTAGCTCCATATCACATTAAGCATAGCAGTCACAGCTATGTTAACAGCACATTTTCATGTGTAACCTTGCCTGCTACTCTGCCATGTTTTTCTCTGCCAAGGAAGGGCCGTGGCCTGATGCTCATCAAAGCAGGAGAGGTGGGAGGAGTCCTCCCCACATGCATCCAAGCCCTGGGCAGGGAGAGCATACAGATCTCTGAGCCTCACCTGCAGTCTATGGGGGGCTGGGACTCCTGTATGATGTTTCCCCTTTGTCCTGATGCCACTAACACCTGATCTGCTGAGACCATGAAGCAGTAGGACAAATAGAGAAACGGAGGCACTGCAGCAGCAGAAGTGGCCCAAGGGAGTGCCTCAGCAATCAGGGCTGATCCAGGTGCAGGTGGGCCCCAGCCCACAGCCTGAGAGGGCTCAGAGTGACCAGACCCCTGCTGGTGTCCTTTTCTGTCCTTGCAAAAGGTTTGCCTAAAAAGTTGGCGAGTGAAGCCCTAGGTTGTAATCTGCAGTCCTCCCACCGTGCCCGCCTGTTTTCATTACGAAGGGAAAGAGCATCAGAGCCGTGTTTATAACCCCCTTTTAGATAACAAATCACATTTTCTTTTCGCCTGCGAGTGTGTTGAATTGATATTTTTTCCCCTCAGTTTAATGGGTTTGTGTGTTCAGGAATGATCTTCATCAACCGAAACTCCTTATTGTGTTTGATGTAATGTCAGCTTTCATTATGTGCTTTGGTCTAGCCCAGCACAGGGAAAGGCCGGGCACCCTGGAGCCTGGGCCCTACCCCACCCCCGCCCTTCCCACCTGGGCTGGTCTTCCTGAACGAGTGGATGGGTTGGTGGTAGGTATTAGCAATGTTGAAGATGAGGGTCTAGGTCATAGCCAGAGTCCAAAGCCTTCCTTAGCCCTACCTAAGAATTATATGTATGTTCAGGTCAAAGGGCTGATGTAACAAAGTGCCAGGTGCAGACACCTCTGACTCTGGAACCCCTCAAATTGCCTTTGTTCTTACATTCCGTGGGAGTTTGTAGTTGTGCCTCAGCATGGTGCCAGGCATACGGTCACTGTTCCAGAGTGTTTGGACTGAGCCAACATGTCCAGCCAGTGGTTTGTACCCCCAAAGCCCCTGGTGGGACACTGTTCCCCAAAACATTCCCCAACACTAGCCACAGACCCAGCACCACAGGCAGTCACCAAGGCCAAGCTTTCCCCTGGAGGCATGAGGAGCATGAAGCTCAGAGAGGAAATGGTTCAACCCTGGGGTCACATAGCAACTGGGTCCCAGCGAGGCCTTGGGCAGGGGTGTCCACATGTGGTGCTGCTTTACTGCCACCCCTTGGGAGCAGACTTGGTTACCACTCCCATTTGCATGCCACAAAGAAACAGGCTGGGACTGCCAACGCTATGCTGCAGGATTTTTTTTTTTAATAAAACAGGACTGAGGAGCACATGGGGAGGGTGACTTGGACAGTGGCCCTGCCCCTAGAGCCCACTAGGGTACAGTGGGGTGGCCCCTCCTGAGCAGGTGGCTCTTGCTGACACCAGGGTAACCTTCTGGCGGCCTCTGTCAGCCGCGCTCAGTCCTGATTAAAGATCATTAAACATGAAATTAGCCCGTTTGTGTTACGGGTCCCCGGGGTGGCCGGTGATTATGACGCGCAGATGGCCAAGAACCCAGGCGGCAGACGGGCAGGCATAGGCCAGGACAGGCGGGCAGCTCCGGCCGGTGAGGGCCGGGAGGCAGGAGTGCAGGCCGGGCTTTGTTTTCTCCCACTCCTGTTGTGTAAACCCCCTTGCATTTCACAACAAATCACAGATAATTAATAAGTACATGCCCATAATGAGCAGGCTTTTTAATAGAAGAAATTGGAAGATGCAGCGTCGAGTCATTATTTTGCTCTTGCCCAGGCTCAGCTCTGTTTTCCCATGTTTCTCACTCTCCGTCCTGCCTCAGCCAGCATCTCCACAAGAGGGGCTCTGACCCTGGCTCCCAGCAGCGCGGCAGTGCTGGACCCATCCCTGAACATAGGTGGTGGGGCCTCCTGGCCACTGACTAATCCAGCCCTCACCAGGAGGGCTGACCTGGATGGAGGGAGGGAGCTGCTCCTATCCCAGGCCTCCAGCCTGGGGGTCCTGGCTGTACCTTGCAAGCCCCTGAGCTGTGAGTGCTGAGGCCTCTCTCCCCTCACCAGGAGGAAGACATCATGTACTATGACGCCAAGGCCGATGCTGAGCTGGTGAGTACCCCGCCCCCGTGCTGTAGAGCCGGTAGGCTGCCAGTACCACACCCCCTCTTCTAGGACTCTGTGGTGTCAGATGTAAAATGGGTGTTAAGATTCATCACTAAGCATTCTGAGCTCATCTCTGCAGAGTTGTCGTGACATAGGCCCCTACTCCCCGTCTCTTACAACTCCAAGGCTGTGTCTCTGTGGCCACCGATGGGCTGGGCTCCACTGCACAGTGTGGGGCAGGCTACTCCCCCACCCACCCCGGGCAGGGAGGGAGGTACTTGGACTTCCCTCCACAAGGCAGCTCACATCCCAGCACAGAGAGGGGCTCTCTGAATATGATGAGAATAGGGTAGAGGGAGCAATGGAGAGGACTTCCTGAAGGTGGACAGGTAAGTGCAAGCTCCAGGTCAGTACAGGCTCCCACACCTGGCCCTAGGATCAGTGCTTAGCCCTGAGCTCAATCTCACTCCAGCTGCACAGGCAACTCAGTTCAAGTGCCCTCTCTTCAGATGAGGTTCTTCTCAGCTGTACAGTCACTCCTCTCAGAAGGGTGGCACTGGGACTGAGCCACACTGCCCATGTTTCTCACTGGCTCAGGTCTCCTTGGGCTGCCCTGTGGGGTACTGAGGTCCCCATCACCAGAGGATTCAGTGAAAGATGTATGGCCATTGGGTGGAGGTGGCTACAGAGAAGACAGGAGTGTCTGAGGATACAGACACTTGAAGTAGACAGTGTTTGATGAACTTGTCAAGGCCAAGTCCCTCTGACTGACTTAAAGGCAAAGTGGTAGGGCACGACTATCCCCTCTATAAACAGAGGTATCATAGTAGTGTAATCTCCAGGGACCCACCTGTGCTTGCTAGTGCAGAAGATCCAAGATCCAGTCTTCCTCTCCCAGGCCTGGGGGCCTGGGGCCTTTCCTGGGTAGGCAGGTGGTATCCCATGATACCAGGAGATAAGAAGGCTGGAAAGGTCCTTTAGCAGGGATCACAGTGCCAGGCTGGCCTGGGGAGCCTTAGTGAGGGCAGGGGCCGAGAAGGAGGGGGTGGGCTCAAGCAGGTGTGCTTCCCCTTGGCTGAGCTCCGTGGCTCCTGGAGAAGTTGCTAAAATTAAAGCTGGAATCTGAAATTCAAATGAAGAACGAACCTTTAATTAGACCCTGAATCTAATTCCTTACCCCCCTCGGCAGCGGGCTGTAATTTTAGCAATCAGTGCATTAAATATAAACCAGGAGACTGCAGTTGCCCACCATACAAAGCCCCTGGGCTCACGGGTGGTACTGAGGGGCTCCTTGGCCAGCCCAATACCCAGTCCCCTGCTAGAATACTCTTTACTCCCTGCTCCCAGCAGCCCCCAACTCTATCAGGGACCCCAACCCCTGGCCCTAAATCATTGACTCTCTGCCCCTAGCCCCTTGGGCACCTGCTGGGGGGTAGGGACTGCCCACTGAGGGAGACTTACTCTAGGCAGGGCTGGGCTAGAGTCAGCCAGGACAAAAGCCAGCCTGGCCCCTGTATAAATAACAGCACGCACACATTTGCCGACTCTCCTGCTTGTTGTGTTGTTTTGTTTTTTTAATCTTTGCCAGAGGTACAGTTAGAGATCTTTCTAGACCATTTACTTTTAAATTACCAGCCAGAAGGTGGGGGTGGGGGAAAGAGAATGAAGGAAAAAGTTCGCCAGCTGATAGCTTATCAGAACAGAATCCAAATGTCACATTAGTTGGGAAAGTTGGGAGATTAAATTTTCCAGCGCCCTTCATCTGCTGCTGACATTTCAGGGGCTTTCTTCTCCCGCACCTCCCCCTCCTCCGAGCAGAGCATGAGTGGTGCATGCTCCCTGTTCTGGCCTGGATGCTCAGCAGCTGCCTGCTCTGGCTTTATCCAGCACCAAGGGCTTCTGAGGGAACTCCCCCTGGGTGGGCAGAGCTCGGCACACTGGGTGAGAAGCATGGAAGGGCAGCATACAGCCTGGATTTTATCATACAAAATCCACCCTGCAGAGATGAAATGGGTGTTTGCTGTGGACCTGTCAGAGCCATGTCCCCATGGTGTGCAGAGCACATCTGGCTAGGTGGAAAGGCAGGGTCATCTTTTCCCCAAAAGATACAGCCTGGGCAGATGCCTAAAGAGGACACAAAGGGAGGGACATGCCCAGGACACAATGAGCAGCAGGGGCAGCGGCCTATGAGACATATGGGGGAGATGATATGAGCTGAGACTGAGCCGAGGCTGGTCACAGGAGTCTTGGGGTGGGGTGCGGGGCAGCAAAGGAGATGGGGGAGTATGTGGAGGATTCCTCTGCTTAGGCTTCCTCCGACAGGGCATGAAGCCCCAGCTCTGCTCTCTTCCCTGCCTTAGTCTCCATCTTTCCCTCTCTTCTCCTTCACTCTCCACCATCTTCCTTCCTTCCTCACACACCTGCACCCAAGCCTGCCCCCCACCTTGACTGTGGCATCCACATTGTAGTTGCAAATCCACTCCTGCCAGCCTATGGTGTGGGCGGGGGTGCACAGCGCATGCCCAGACTGCCTGGCCGAAAGATGCTGTAATTGGCACCTGTCAGGCGGCTGTGGCTCATTTTAGAAAATCAACAGGGGCCTTTACAATCCTACTGCTAGCAGGCATGGCAGACCTTCCTTTGGTGGTCACCAGGTCTCAATGCTAGCCCCCATCCCTGCTTTCCCCAGGTCTGTCCTGCAGCTACCTCCTAGAGCTGCCCTGCTGCAGGGGGTGGTATCCCTGTCCCAGATGATGCTAAGGCCCTCTCCGTGGTGCCAAAGGAATTCTATGCAGGAGATGGATGGGACCCAGTGGGGAGTGTGGGGGCACAGAGCTCTAGGATGGGCTTGCCAATGCCTCCCTGTGATTGAATGAGGCACATCCTGATTTTTTGTTTGGGGGCAGTACCAGTGACTGAACCCAAGGGAACTTTCCTACTGAGCTGCATCCCCAGCCCTTTATATTTTTTATTTTGTGACAATCTCACTACATTGCTTAGGGCCTCACTAAGTTGCTGAGGTTGGCTTTGAACTTGCGATTCTCCTGCTTCAGCCTCCTGAACCACTGGGATAACAGGCACGCACCACCACGCCCGGCTTTAAGGCACATCTTTGTAAGCAGAAGTCTGGGTCCTGCTCTTCTAACTGGCTCCATTATCTGACTCCTTCACTGATAATTGGTTTTCGAAGGGGTCAGTTTGGTTTTGATTTTAGAATTTGGGTTTGGCAGTAGGTAAGGTGGGCAAGAACAGGTGGGAGTCTGTCACAGGCCTTCTGGGTAAAGGGTCATCCATCTCTCCCTCTCTCTCTCCATCTCTCTTTTTCTTTGTCTCTGCAATAGCTTCTATTCTTGAGATGTCCCTATCTCCTGGATTCTGGTCCTCCCTACCTATCCCTGCCTGCAGGCCTATCCAACCTACTCACCATTTTCCAGTTATGACACTTCTGGGGGGGCTTTCTGCAGGATGATCCTGAGAGCGAGGATGTGGAGAGGGGATCCAAGACCAGCACCCTAAGACTGGACTTCATCGAGGACCCAAACTTCAAGAACAAGGTCAACTACTCCTATACAGCCGTGCAGATCCCCACGGACATCTACAAAGGCTGTGAGTGTGCAGAGTGATTGGGATGGCCCTCACTGCCTGTCATGGGTGCAAGGCCTGCTGCCATGTCCCTAGAGACAGAAGGCTAGTACTATCTACCTCCAGCCCCTATACCCAAGATCACACATGTTCACCTCTGAAACTCCCCCACATGCAGGCATCTAGCTGCTCATAGGCAGAGCCTCATGCTAACCCTCAGCAGGCTACAAAACTGTTGAGTTTCTCATTCCTGTGCATGCATGGTTCCCAGCCCATATGAACATGCATGCTTACATGAAAGCGCGCGCGCGCGCGCGCACACACACACACACACACACACACACACACACACAATGTCCAACATATGCTGAGTCCCTCAAAGCAGCTCCTTGCCACCCTCCCCTCCCTGGTCTCATCAGAAGTATCTGAGAAGGGCTGAAGTTATAGCTCAACAATGAAGCACTTACCTAGCACGTGTGAAGCACTGGATTTGCTCCACAGCACCACATAAAAATAAATAAATAAATAAAATGAAGGTATAAAAAATATATATATAGTAATATTTTTTAAAAAAGTAACTGAGAAGCTACCACACATCAGGAGGACACAGGGGCTAAGGGACAGACACCAACCCTATTATACCACCCTGATCCTTGGAAAAGCAAAGGGGTGGAGAGATGGTTTCCAGGTCCGAGCAGCCAGGGGCAGATGCAAGCAAGGGGAATTATGAAGAGAGGGGTTGAGATTCTAAGCCCCAGGGACAGGGCAGCTTTTCACAATGGAGACACCTGTGTGCTACAACTGGAAGGATTTGAGTTAGACATGAGGAGGAACTTCCTAAAGCTCTTGAGAGGAGGCCAAGAGTAGAACACTGGATGGGGATCTCCAGCAACAGAATTTAAGGCCCTAGGGACTGTTGGGTCTACCACAGTCTTGTGGCACCTATGGGGTAGCCTCAGAATCCAAGGGGCCCACTGGGCTGAGGATCTTGAAACAAAGGTCCCAGAGCTCCTGCATGGTTCCAGAATGCAGAGAATTCCCCAGAGTCCTCAGGGAGGCCCCCTCTACCTTCGGGGTCAGATAGGACTTCTGGGCATCCTCAAGGGGAGTGGAGAAGGATGCTCCCTTACCCACCCTAAAGTCTGCCCAGAGGCCACCTTCCTGAGCCAGTCGAGAGGCACTATCACAGGCAGGCACGCTAATTAAAACAGGAGCCACACTGCCCTCCCCAGTCACCCCTCGCTACCCACACAAATTACATTTTATATGT
Source organism: Geosciurus inauris (assembly GCA_004024805.1). Lineage (NCBI taxonomy): Eukaryota > Metazoa > Chordata > Mammalia > Rodentia > Sciuridae > Geosciurus > Geosciurus inauris. The sequence continues at coordinate 125,255 of PVHX01004380.1, forward strand.
TTTTTATTTACTGTGTCACTTTTAATTAAATCTGTAATCGCCTGCCTGAGGGGGCATGGTCCCCGTTTTCCAACTCAGCATGATCTGAGAGTGTGTGCACATGAGTGTGGGTGTGGGTGCATGGAGTGAAGTAGCAGGCCCTTTGCAGGGTGGGGCCATTTGCATCAGTGTGTCCCTCAATGAATGCATATGTGTAGGTATGATCACAGGTACCTGCAGGGACAGCCCGCCCAGAGCAACGTCTTCTCTTGGCTTTTGACCTGAGCCAGGGACACCCCAGCCAGAGAGGCTTCATGCCTCTCAATTGGGAAGATTGAAGTACAGTGAGAGGTGGATGTCCCAGGCAGATTCCCAGGGCAGCCAAAGCTCTCTTGAAATACTGAAGATCTGACTTTATTTTTCCCTTAAAGAGAAAAATAAAAATCGTTCAATTCACTAAGTTTCTAAATCAGGAACAGGACCATAACATAGTGTTCAATAGGCAGAGCCAACACTAGAAATGGGTTTTGTTTTCACATTATGGTCAGTTAAGGGGAACCACGGGGACAGAGAAGGGAGTGAGAGCAGAGGAGGAAGAGTTTAGGGAGCAGACAGGACACAGCAGAGCCCCCACGCAGGGGAGCAGAGAGAGCACAGGTGTGGGCACAGCCTTGAGCAACTGTAAATCACAACCCCATCTGCTCTGAAAAGAGCCGAGCCTTCTCTGTTTCTCGTTTGTGGTGGATCTTTGATGGGGAGCACAGTGTGTGTGTTGGGGGGGGTGATGTTGGCAGGGCCTGACCCAGGAAGAAAGGAAATGGAGGACGAATGGTTCTTGGGGGTAGGATAAGGCACAGAGGCAGAAACAGGTGTCCCACTCCTGGTTTTTTGGGGTTTTTTTTGGGGGGGTACTGGAGATTGAACTCAGGGGCACTCGACCACTGAGCCACATCCCCAGTCCTATTTTGTGTTTTATGTAGAGACAGGGTCTCACTGAGTTGCTTAGTGCCTCACTGTTGCTGAGGCTGGCTTTGAACTTGTGATTCTCCTATGTCAGCCTCCCTAAGTGATGGGATTACAGGTTTGCACCACCGTGCAGGGCTCTGCTCCTGGTTTGGTTTTTTTGTTTTGTTTTGTTTTGTTTTGTTTTTTGAGTGTCCAGGGATAGGTACACATGAGAACATATGCTTCATATACACACTGGGCAGATTTAAGACTGTCCTGGTTGAAGGATGGGAAGCTAGTCTTCTTTTTTTTTTTTTTGGTACCGGAGATTGAACTCGGGGCACTCGACCCCTGAGCCACATCCCCAGCCCTATTTTGTGTTTTATGTAGAGACAGGGTCTCACTGAGTTGCTTAGCGCCTCGCCGTTGCTGAGGCTGGCTTTGAACTCGCGATCCTCCTGTCTCAGCCTCCCTAAGTGCTGGGATTACAGGCTTGAGCCACCGCGCCCGGCT